>JAZGTJ010012405.1:0-15898 GCA_036877575.1 Botia almorhae
TCCCAAAAGGAATGTCGTTCCTACATGATACAGATATACAAGCTCAAGACTGCTAACGAGGAGTCTCTTGATCATCTGGAAACTGTTAAGAAGGTTAACAAGACCCTTTCTGGTATTGAAGACTACACAAACATTATTTGTATTTTGTATTATTTTCTGTTTACATTGAGAATGACAGTTACACTAAATGGTAACTACACTAAATATTTTGACTTCTAGAGGAGATCAAAAATCTCATGGAACAGCTGGGTGAAGGTGGAAAAAAAATTAATGAACTGCAGAAGGCCAAGAAGAAGCTGGAGGTTGAGAGGAATAAACTGCATGTGGCCCTGGAGGAAACAGAAGCTTCTCTGGAGGTAATGTGCAGCTCTGTTTGAGGATCATTGAGTTGGCTGTTTATGATTATGCAAATTATGATCATGCATAATGCATTTTCTCTACAATGTGAAAAATGAATTTGGTTTTGAGGCCATGATCTACTGATCTGCTGTGCAAAAACCATGTTGTTTTTTTGTATTAAGGTCCAGGAGGGTAAGATGGTTCGTGTTCAGCTAGAACTGGCCCAGATCAAAGCAGACATGAAAAAGAAAAGGAATTCGAAATAACAAGGTTGTAACCCAAAGCAAACGTTAATTATCCCCATCACTAAAGTGGCAATATAATACACATTTAATCATCCAGAAGGAGATATTTGACCTCAATATAACTTTATTTTCTGTAATATTTGAAGGAAAAACCATCAGCGAGCAATAGAATCCCTGCAAGCTAGCCTAGAGGTAGAGGCCAGAGGTCGTGCTGAGGCTTTAAGGGCCAAAAAGAAAATGGAGATCCAGCTGGATCATGCCAACAAGAACAACTGTGAGCTGGTTAAGACCCTCAACAGACAGTCCACAATACATACACAATATATACAATAACAAACAACTAGAGTACACTCTAGTACAATAAACAACACATATGAATTGCGTATTAATTAAAGGTATTAATTTGTCCATTAAAAGTATTATGCATTAAATGTATTATTTTGGAGAATACATTTCTTCATTTTTGAATTTTCAAATTCTTGAAAATCTTTTCAAGATTTCTTTTACTTAAATACATTGTTGGCTAATGTTGCAACACCATTTCTAGGTACAATTCTAATAAACAATAAAAATCAATGTTGGCCCTTCTTGCGAATAAAACTGTTTTCTTTGAACAGAAGGATTGAAACTCTTAGCTCTTATTCTGTGTAACATGCAGGATATGCAGGCACAGATGAATGAGGATGCAAGACAGTACGAGGAGCTGAGGGAGCAATACAGCCTGCAGGAAAGACGTCTCGACCTGCTTGTGACTGAGATTGAGGAGGTGCGGAGCGGGCTGGAGACATCAAAACGTGCCAGGAAACTCCTTGAACAAGAGCTGGTGGAGATCACTGAGCATCACAATGAGTTCAATGTGCAGGTTTGTTCAACAAAATAATTGTTCACCTGCAAACAGAAAATAATTATGGCAGATACTAATACAATGGAGGGAAATCTGTAGAACTTGAATGGATTCAAGTAAAATGTACTAAACAGAGCTGAGAGACTTATTGGTACTTTGAAGATTGCACATACATCTGATATTAATTGTGAAAGTGATGAAATTCATGTTCTTTCCAACAGAATCAAAGTTTGACTTTCATGAAGCATAAAAGAGGCTGACATGATTCGTCTGCCCAATAAGAATGAAGAGCTGATCAGCGAGTTCCGTGCTGCTGATGAAAGAGCCAAAAAGGCCAAAACAGATGTTAGTGTTGGGGGACTTTTAACAACTGACGTCTCCATGACCTATGATTTCAGTGAATCAAACACAGGGATTCCTAAGAACATTGTATTTATCCTAGGCAATTCGCATGACGGAGGAACTCCACCAACAACAGGAACATGCTGCTCATCTGGAGAAGATAAAAAAGAACAATGAGATCACTATCAAAGAGCTGCAGCTCAAAGTGGAGGAGGCTGAGGAGCTTGCACTGAAAGCTGGGAAACGCATTATCCGAAACTGAAAGGCAAGGTGAGCTTCTTATATTCCAGATGCCATATTCAACCATAATTTTCATAAAATACCTCTGAATCTAGAAGGTAGTTTCAAAAATACTCTTGGTGTCCCTAAGACCAAGGAACTTGAAACAGAGCTGGATGCTGAGCAAAAGCACCACATTGAAACAGTGAAGTGTCTAAAGAAGAATGAGCGTCGTCTTAAGGAGCTGGTTTTTCAGACAGAGGAAGACCACAAGACCAACCAGCGCATGCAGGAACTGGTTGAGAAACTGCAAAACAAACTGAAGTTCTACAAGAGGAAGATAGAAGAAGCGGTAAAGCTCTAACAGAACAGATTATTTAAATGGCTCTTACACAGTTTGTTTGTGGAAAAAAAAGAGGATTAAAGGTGTACAATAATTCAAAACTCCTCCAACTGCAGGATGAACAAGCAAACCTGACCCTGTCCAAGTACAGGAAGATGGTGCACGAGCTTGATGATGCTGAGGAGAGAGCAGGAATGGCAGAGATGGCGCTGAACAAGCTCCGTATGAGGAACCGTGCCTCTGCAACTAAAGGCTTCACTAACGTAGAAATAGTCCAGGTCACCAAAACATCTTCTAAGAATAAAGATGTCTAACATGTTTAATGTTTTTTTCCTCTGTAGAAAGGCTTTTCAGTAAAGAAGAATGATTGCTGGGAAGCTGCACTCTCATGTCAAGGATAGAGAGTACACCTGTGTATGTTACTCTTCTGTCACTAGCCTAGTGAAGCCTACATGCTGTTTGAATAATATCTGGGCAAGTCATACTCTCTTTTTGTGACCTACTTTGTCTTTAATGTAAATTTGAAACTTTAAAGTAATAGTTCACCAACAACTAAAACAATTGTCATTATTTACTCATCTTCATGCCAATACAAATCTATATGTTTTTTTTGTTCTGTTCAACACACAGAATGTCTGTTTTTTCAGAGATTAATTAAATAAAAATATGTTGTGTCTTTGGACACTTTTCAACAATTAATTTTTTTTATTAGTTTTTATAATTTTTTATTTATTCATTTTATATTCACTAAATACATCTGAGAAATAATTTAATACTAATAATATTAGTGAGTGGATTTAAATTACTACATGTACTAGTGTTCAAATGTGTGTATAAACTTCACTGAAAACACTGGCGCGCCATGCTTGCTTGCTATCAAGTTTTAATCAACACAAGCGCTCAGAAAGAGGAATATATAGCAGAATAGAGAACAATAGAGAACAAAGCAAACATACACATATTGCCTTCAACTACAGAACTTGTCTACGCCTTAAAAGACTTTGTGATAACTCTGTACATTGTCCATGTCAAAAGATTTATGAAAGAGGGAGAGATAATCTCCTAAACAGGACAAATTCGGTCTGTGCAGAAATGCACAAGCATTAGGCCTTGCTATATAATTAAGCTATTAAAATATAAGTAAGATATACTAAATCAAAATTAACAAGAAGATCAGTAAGTCGCAAAACCCAATGGACCTACATGAATTCCCTTTACTCACCGTTGCTTACTGAATGACTGAGTGCACGCGGACACGCCCACTGTTCTGCCTTGCTTTTCTGCCTTGCGTACGCATGCGCACTGAGCTGTGTGCCATTTCCTGGATTCCTTGACAGGCCGAAATCAGGGAGCGAGAGAACGCGCGAGCGAGCAGCCGGAGTGAATTCGTGTCGACTGTCCAGAGTCCGCGAATTCAAGTCCGTCCACCAGGCGAACAACCACGAGCCAAGACCCTTATCGATATTTTCACGAGCAGCGGAGCATCAGTTCAGGTAAATGGGACCTGTGTCATGCCTTTTCCCGACAGCAGGAAGCGGAGTGACCCGGCATCTTGAACAAGGCCTTCCTGATCGTAAAATTTTGCAGGCTATGAGCCTTTTTAATTTTACTTGCGAGATAAAAATGTATGCGGCTGTATAATGTGCTGCCGATCTCTGTCGTTTGGCCTGTAGTCTCTTTTTGCCATTTTAGTTGAAATGGTGTTGTTTTGTCGTGTTAGCTTCCTGCTAATGTAGCAGGCAAAAAGCTCGCTAGCAGGAGCCAGCGGCTTAAGATATTGATCTACCTCATCCACGCCCTGAAACCGGGAAACTGACACCCATGACCTGGTTTTGCCGGTTAAACGAGCAATTCTTTCTTTAGTATATAATTACAAACATAGTACAGTATAGCTCTAGATGGGCTGATGTATGCAGTGTAACTTCGGCTTGCCAGTTTATCGCAGCTTGGTTTGTTTATTTTTGACCCTAATAAAATTATTTTGACCTATTACTGTAAACCTATTTATGGTTGTCTGACACTCCCAAGAGTCTAGTGACGCTGTTTATGTGCAGCAGTTATAATCTTGGTTGTCATATAACTGATGTGTGTTTGTTTTCAGACACAGGTGCAAATTACTTGAAGACAATGTCGCTCCATCAGTTTCTGTTGGAACCCATCACATGCCACGCATGGAACCGGGACAGAAGCCGTAAGAGAGCTTTGAATAGCCATCAAATACCCTTTTTAATAGTTTCTGTCTTTATCAGTCCTTATGCCTTATATAATCCTAAACTGATGCTTGATCTTATGTTGTTTGTTTTTGATTGACAGAAATTGCTATCAGTCCAAACAACCATGAAGTACATATATACAAAAAAAGTGGAAACGGGTGGGTGAAAGTTCATGAATTAAAAGAACACAATGGACACATCACAGGTAAAATTACCTGCAAACTGGAAGAATGTTACCTTTCCGAACAATCAGCTGATTCTTTGCGAGAATGACCAATTAATCATCTGATGTTACATTTATTTCCAGGCATTGACTGGGCTCCTAAAAGCAATCGTATTGTGACCTGTGGAGCAGACAGGAATGCTTATGTATGGAGTCAGAAGGACGGTGTGTGGAAACCCACCCTTGTTATTCTCAGGATCAACCGTGCTGCCACATTTGTGAAATGGTCTCCTCTGGAGAACAAGTTTGCAGTGGGGAGCGGAGCGAGGCTCATATCCGTTTGCTACTTTGAGTCTGAAAATGATTGGTAAATGATTGTGTATTATAGTGATTTGATTAGAATAATATTATTGATACAACCAAATGTTTTTAATGTAGTGATTCTTGTGTTATGTAGGTGGGTTAGTAAACACATCAAAAAGCCCATCCGCTCAACTGTCCTCAGCTTAGACTGGCATCCAAACAATGTGCTTCTGGCAGCTGGGTCATGTGACTTTAAATGCAGGTGAGACTTTACATATTTAAGTTTTATAGATTGAAAGAAACCCATAAAGTTTGTTAGCTGTCGAGATGTATCAGAAACGATCACAGTTTGACACATTGATCATGTCTGTGTAGGGTATTCTCTGCATACATCAAGGAGGTGGAAGAAAAACCAGCTCCAACTCCATGGGGGTCCAAGATGCCCTTTGGGCAGGTGATGGCAGAGTTTGGTGGGGCAGGCAGTGGAGGGTGGGTTCACAGTGTCTGTTTCTCAGCCAGTGGGAACAAACTGGCTTGGGTCAGCCATGACAGCACTGTCACTGTAGTGGACCCCACAGTCAGCTCAATGTGAGTATCTGAACTGGTCTGTTTACCAAGGTTTATGACTTCCTAGAGAGAATACTGCACACATTTTGGCTTCTTTAGTCACTAAATAGTCACTGCATAAAAAGTATTTCAGATGTTTAATCCAGAGTTATAGTAAGCCATCCTCAGGAATGATTAAAAATAATGTAAGACCTCAGTATACCTACAGCGAAGTTCTTCATTTTGCTCAGGGGTAGAAAAAAAGTTCAAAATAGCTGAGTGCTGGTATGCTGTTTTCAAACATTCAGACACTGCCCACACTGCTGTGGGTGGTAGTAGAGTATTTAGAGTACTATTTGATGGGCTAAGTAAAGGAATGAACTGGAAAAGATGTTTTCATCAAAGTGGGTGGAACCCTAGGCCACGCCCATCTATTATGTAATGAACCAGTTGCAGTCCGTATGTTAATGTGGAAGGCAGAAGTAAACAAATGTAAAAGGGTCTTAATAGCATGCTTTTCTTTTTACAGGCCGAGTCAGTTGAAGACCGAATTCCTTGCCCTTCTGAGTGTGACTTTTGTTTCTGAGAACAACATTGTTGCAGCAGTAGGAATCTTATGTTTCTTTCATTGGTTGTTAAAAGTTTGGTTGTGGATTACAGGACTTAATCTAAAACTCTTTTTGTCAGGGTCATGACTGCTGCCCTATGCTGTTCAGTTTTGATGATGGTGGAACCTTGACTTTCATATCCAAGTTGGACATTCCAAAGCAGAGCATCCAACGCAACATTTCTGCCATGGAGCGCTTCCGCAACATGGACAAGAGGGCCACCACTGAGGATCGCAATAGCACCCTAGAAACCCTGCATCAGAACAGCATCACGTAAGCCAAATTTTCCCAGTTTCGTTATCAAATCATTACGATTTGTTATACGTATTTTATGTAATTGTTTTCTTTGCAGCCAAGTGTCTATATATGAAGGAGACAAAAGAGATTGTCGCAAATTCTGCACTACAGGAATTGATGGAGCAATGACCATATGGGATTTCAAGGTTTGATTTTTTTTTATTTTATTTTTTTGCAAAATAAAACGTGTTTTCTGTGTTTTTGTCATAGAATTTTTTTTTCCTTTTTAATATTTAGACCTCTGACCCAGTTTTACTGTTTATTCCCACAGACTTTAGAGTCTTCTGTCCAAGGCCTGCGGATCATGTAAAACTCACACAGAACTAGCATGACACAGCTCAAGCAACGCAGCTTGAAGACTAACAAGGAGATTTCCGATAACACTTCTGAAAGTTTTTAAATGACAAAAGCACTGAGCAGTGGTGTGAACTTATGTGACACTCTTAAAATGGAAAAAAAAAAAACACTAATGGATAAAGGGTTTAGAATCTTTGTTTTTCTTTTTGTTTTTTTAAGAAAAAAGTCTATGCCAAAGCTGGCACCCCAGCAGTGTGTGACGGTTGATCAAGGTGTTCTGGCTCTCCAGCTGAACTGGAGTTAAATTAAAAGGAGAATTTTATGTAAATGGTCTGCTAGTAATAAATAACGTGTACTACACACCACACAGTCTCATTCTGTTTGATTTCATGCCTGTGTGTGGGTAGGATTGATTGCCTTTAAAGCATGCTAACAGGAAAAGACTCGGCTTCCAAGTGCTCTGCTAAATGAGTTGGTTCAACCAGATATACACAGCCTCAGATTTAAAAAAAACTTACATTTGGGTTATACTGTTATTTGTAAAGTGATTTTTCTTGTAAATTATGAAACTGTACACAAGTAGTTATTCCAAACAGTTGTGTTGATGTCACTGACCGTAGGCCAGCTGTGCAGATGGAAGGTTTTAAAAAGTATTACACATACCAAAGAAGAGAATGTGATGGGGAGTTAAACTGAAAACCCTCCTCACTAGTAGACAGCCGCCCACACAAGGAAGTGGTTATATGTCTGTAAGAGGGAAGGGGAAGTAGTGCATTTTTGAAGAGAAAAAACGACTAAGGAAATACTTTAGTTCATTCAGCGCAAAGCCAGCGTTTGTGTTGACTGTTCAGAGTCCACGAACACGGGCTTCTGTTCCAGGCTTTGTCAACCCCCCCGACACACACATCTCGTTTTTTAACGGTTTCCTGGGTAAGTAGAAAAACACATGGTTTTGTTTATCTGGATATGGAAGATTTTTCCTTTGCTGTAAAGGAGGCTAAAGTTTAGGAATGTTGGTTTTTGTGCCTTCTCACTAACATGCACCAACATGTACTGTACACGCATTTAAAATGACAGCTGGAAGATAGTAGATAGTATTTATGTGACTTCTGAGTGTTTTTAGTAGCAGAATGTATAAAGATAATTTTACAAGGTCTAACAGACATACGTGTTAACTATCATTGCCGAGAAGTTGCCTCAGCAGGGTGGACCGTTACATGTTGTTAATAGAGAGTGTGATAGAAGGTTTTTTTATGAGTTTCTCTTGTGAAGTGGTCAACAGAGAATCTAGATTTGTCACAATCCTTTCTTGTCTGGTTTTAATTTACTACAAATAATAAGGAAAATATAAGGTTTGTTGTTACAATGACAGAACCAATTCTTATGTGTATATAATGTTGGTCTACATGTATGAATGTTGTAAACGGTAAAGAATATTATCAAGCATCTTATTAGGAAGTACTACAACTTCTTGTTTTTCAAAAGTGCCTGCAAAAGTAAACAAGCTACACCCTCTCATATTTTATTAGGTTATTAGATTACCCTTTAACATAAAGAACAATTTTAACAAAGGGAAATTTTTATTTAGCCCAATTTCCTTAATTGCATTTAATTTTAAATTGCAGAAAAAAACACAACTATGGCTTATCACAGTTTTCTGCTTGAGCCTATCAGTTGCCATGCCTGGAACAAGGACCGAACCCGTAAGTACTCATAGTTTGTAGCGTCTCTTGGCTTTTGTAGCAGTTTCCAGTCTGAGGCTAATGCATCGTCAATGTGCAATGTAAAATATTAAAAACACAAACATATATAAAACTATATATGAATATTGCTATATATAATAAAATGTTATATAAAATACAAAATAATAGTAAAAAAAAAGCTAATTTGTCCATGAATTACATACACCCTTTGAGGGGTGTTCTGAAAAACATGTTTACAGACTTTTAGTGACTTCTTAGAATTTTGTTAAGCATGGACATGTTTTGACAGAGAAATGATGGCATGCATACCTTTCAGCAACAACAGCAGCAATTGTGCAACAACCTGTATTCAATGTTTGACAGAGTTTCTCACAATGTCTTGTCACACATACACTTTGAATTTGAACTTTTGTTGAAAACTGTAAATCTTGTACCGTTATGTATAAACCACCATTTGGTCCCTTAGGGCCAGTAACTGTATGTAACAAACCCCACAGAATGGTACTGAAAACATTTGTATGCTTTTTGGAAGAAAATCTGCACATCCTCCTATGCCTAAATATATAAATATGTGCCCATGCTTCAGAATACAATGTATTGTTGTGATGTGTTGTGAGTCTAACCCTTTTTTAGTCATGTTAATCTAACACAGTTAAAAACCTGCAGCATCAAAGGCAATCAGGAAGCAAATTCAGTTTGGCAATACCTCTCTTTTAATTTTATATTTAGTGAATTAGGATTTTTAAATACAAGCTGTCTAAAAAAAGAGAATATTTAAGCTGTCTTTTCACTGCTGTTGCTCTGCATTTCTTTCCATGCTGATGAGAGAAGCAGTAGTGACTAATTCCCCCCAGACTTCCTGTTTTACCATGAATGGTGCTTTGTTGCTGATGTCGTACGTCTTTCGCAGACCGCCGAGCAACAGCAGGAAAATGAGACGGCTGAGAGTGACTTTCAAGTTTTAACTGCTGCTATAAAACCAACATTTCTAGCTCACCTGTGGAAAATGTGGAAAAACATCTATTGCAGAAAATAGACGCTGTGTCAGAACAGCTATTTTGCCGAAATGTACTGTGTATGTTTTTAGATCTTTACAGGCTTAAAGCTAGCGTGTTGATGGTAACTAGGGCATTACAAGGCTGTGTGTTCGCTTCCAGTCCCAAAAGTGTCTACTTTAGTCCCTCTGATATTCTGATCCCCATAGATGGGGCCCCATTTCAATATAAGTTAACAATTTTTTCTCCAGTTTATTCCCACATCAGATGATAATTGTCTGATTGCTTGGAAAAATAATAGCAAACCTGTCTCAAAATAATCAAACAGATATTTTTCATTTATAAATAATATATGAAGTAAAAAAGCTTTGGAATGAGTTATACAGGTAAAAAGAATTTAACCACACATATGAGCTAATTAACCTTGAATAAAGCCAAAGCCTTTTCTCCTCCAGAAATTGCACTATGTCCCAATAACCATGAAGTCCATATCTACAAAAAGGCAGGAAACAACTGGAACAAAATCCATGTGTTAAAGGAACACAACGGGCAGGTAACAGGTAAGTTCAGAAAGCTTACCTGCCCTACATCATGACAGACTGTTAATGTGACCAGCATTATTTAATATGACTCATGTTATCATCCAGGTATTGACTGGGCCCCAGAGAGCAATCGCATTGTCACCTGCGGAACTGACCGTAACGCCTACGTGTGGACCCTGAAGGGAGACACATGGAAGCCCACCCTGGTCATTCTGAGGATCAATCGTGCTGCCCGCTGTGTGAAGTGGTCTCCTAAAGAAAACAAGTTTGCTGTGGGCAGCGGCTCGCGTCTGATCTCTGTTTGCTATTTTGAACAGGAAAATGATTGGTAAATATCAGCAGGGTAAATGAATATTGACTCTTTTCTGGCAGAACAAGGCTGATATCTACTTATATGGGCTGTCATTTATTTTTAAATTTAGTTTTAAGCAATGTTTTAAATAATAAGGATTTAGCAATGAATGGGGGATAAAATATCCCTTTTTTAATTAAAAATGATTTTGCTTTTAATTGAAAATTGGAGCAACAACAATATGTGTACATTACATTTTTGATTAAAAATCTTTATAAGGTCTACAAGGTTTATAAAGTTGTTAACATTAGTAAACTGCAATTTACATAAATGTTATTAATCAAAATTATTCATATTGTTAGTTCATGATACCTAAAGCATTTGCATTAACTAATGTTATTGTATAGAACCTTTATTGAAAAGTGGATCAGAATAGGTTCACATACAGAGTAACAAGCAGGTGCTTATGAAAGGTGATGTTTGTGGTAATTTAGTGTTGCAAGAGAAAATGAAATGAAAATGTATCCAAACTCACCAACATGTGCCAGGCACCCCAAATCTTTAACATTCCTCATCTCCAGACATATCTATGTGCTAGAACACAGGATAACAGATTACACATAAAATCATTTGATGTGTTGTCTATGCATTATGATGAATAACACAACACATGAGGAACAACAATGATATATTAGCCTATATTTTATGTATGTGACTCTAATGTGGTCTAATGATTCCACCAGACATAATCTCCTCCATTGCTGGACAGAAAATGTATAGTAACTGTCAAACAGTTCAAACAGACTAAACAAATATTTCCTCAGAGAGTGTGTGGGTTTTCTTGTGTGTTTCTAAGATGCTTAAGATTCAAAGCTGTTTCTCGTTCCCATAGGTGGGTGTGCAAGCACATTAAGAAGCCCATCCGCTCCACTATACTTTGTTTGGACTGGCACCCCAATAATGTCCTGTTGGCTGCTGGATCTTGTGACTTCAAATGCAGGTGAGGTTGAATTTGATGTGCATTATTATGAATGTTTTATAAATCTGTGCACTCAAAATTTCTTTCTGCAAAATCCAGGATCTTTTCCGCTTACATCAAAGAAGTAGAGGAGAAGCCTGCTCCAACTCCATGGGGCTCTAAAATGCCGTTTGGTGAGGTCATGTTTGAATCTACTGGAACTTCAGGCTGGGTGCACGGCGTCTGCTTCTCGGACAGCGGGAACCGTGTGGCCTGGGCCAGTCATGACAGCACAGTAGCTGTGGCTGAGGGGGGAAAGACTGCTGTGTAAGTACCTACAGCAGGAGCCTATGACTGCACAGTTGATTACAAATCATGCTTTCATTATTCGAAATATTACCTCTTTTATTGGCAGATGTGCCAGTCTGACTTCTGAGACCTTGCCGCTCTTGTGTGTGACCTTCATTACTGAGAACAGCCTGGTGGCGGCTGTAAGTATTTTCAGATGTCAGATTTGGTTTTGACATCATTGTAAACCAATACCAAATCCCCTAATTCTCAAATTTTCCTCAGGGTCATGACTGCTACCCCGTGCTGTTTGTCTATCATTCGGACAAGGCAGCCCTGTCTTTTGGGGGCAAGCTTGATGTGCCCAAGCAGAGTGCCCAGAAGGGCATGACGGCCAGGGAACGCTTTCAGAACCTGGACAAAAAAGCCACCACAGAAAGTAAAGAAGCAGTCCTGGAGTCTGTGCACAAGAACAGCATCAGGTGGGCATCTCATGCTTTTCATCTCCATTTGTTAAACATATGAAATACACATGCACAATATTAATGCATTTTGCTTTGTTTTTAACTCCTCTTAGCCAAATCTCAATTCTTGAAGGGGGTAAAGTCAAGTGTGCCAAATTCTGCACCACTGGTATGGATGGAGGCATGGCTATTTGGGATGTAAAGGTAAAACTAGTGTTGCACTGATGCAGAATAATTAATTACTTTAACTGTGATCTCAAAATATAAATTCAGTAGCCATGAAAATTACACCATATAAAGATGACTTCATTCTTTTGTTTCAGACCCTTGAATCTGCTATGAAGGACCTCAAGATTGTCTAGTGCAATATGCAAACTCCAGAACAAAAAATCCATTATGCCTGTTACTTGCTTTTTTCTTAATCATAAAAAATACAATTTTCTATGTTTTATTAAGATTATATATTTTGGACAACAGCTGTGGTGGTGTAAGGATTTTATGATGATATGATTTAAGAAACTGGTTCTGGATGAATCAAAGGGCTGTTTTTATAGTTTCTAAACTGATATGCTGGTCATTGAATGCTTTACTTTTTAATTGCTGTGGTGCAGCATGCTGAATGTTTGTCTGTTAACCATATACCTGCAGATGAGTCTTGAAGATATAATAAACCCAGCTTCTGTAACCGTTAAAACATGAACGCGGACAATCATTATATTTTAAATTCAGACTCTAATGGAAAACAAGAACAAAATAAAACGCAAATAAAACATTTTTAACAGAGGATTTATTTAATTTTTATATGGAACAATTTACATTTTATACAAAAATCATTAGAAAACAGATTAAAGTGGCCTTGGGGCATTCAAGATCATTGGCTGATGAGGGCTTAAGTCAATTAATAAGTTGAATAATGATGCTGACATTTATGCAACATCAAAAACATGCTTAAGAAACAATCATGCATAAAAATGATCTTCAGATCCAAGAGCATTTGGGGCTTCATTGAAGAACTCAGGCAGTATATTTAAATGCCTGTATTGTTTGTTTGCACTGTGCCAATTTGCACATTCTGGCTAGCATAATGTGTTGTGAATGTTTGGTAAAAACCTGGTCCTTTAACTTCTTACAAGAACTCCAGAACCCTGAATATCACATTAGAGATTTGACCTTTTCTGGTTCAACTACCAGATCATGTGACCTGTGCTTCGACCATGTTTTTTTGCAGTCCACGGGGATATGTGTGGGAACATACCTCGACTGTAAGATCACATCATCCTGCCTACAAGATTTTCCATTCCACTGTCAAAAGCAAAGAATTCTGTAACTTTGCACTGAAAGATTGATATCACAGTGAGATTACACTTTTCCTTGCAAAGGAGAAGCCTCTCAGCATTAACCATTAACTGCAAACAGTTATACCTAAATGAGGCCCTGTCATGTCATGAGATACAATTTGCTGTAACTAACACAAAATGTCTCTGGAAACAAGATGGTGACCAACTACCTCTTGAAACCATGTTTTCAAATCAAATACATTAACTGCATGTACTTTCCCCAGATGTTACAGAAGTGTTTGAAACATGAAACTGAAAAATCTTCAATGAAATATCTCATGCCACAGGAAGACATTAAGGGCAAAAAGGCTTGTAATCTCTATGTGCCAAATTGGTTAACCAAATTGTCCAGAATGTGGCATAAGATTAATTAAAAGAGAGTATTTTAAAGCATGTGTGCTTAAAATAAAACTGAAAGCAAGCCTTCCAGTAACACAGCCTGTTATAAACACAGTTTAGGCCATCAGTGGCTTATTCAACAGTAATTGTAACCAGGCTGCCATATTAACATGTCAAACACAGTGCTATCACGGGACAAAATTCACATCTTTGTGCCACAGATGTTGATGATTCGTACAGACTCCACAATGCAGGCATCGCACAGATATGTGATGTGGCAGGCGAAGCAAGCCTCTTAGTTTTCAATCACATTTTAAAAGACACAGATAAACAAACACACAAGTGTTTGTCAAATAGGATCAATGGCCGGCAAATACATCAGAACCATCAACATGAAAGCAAAGGTTTTATATCAGTTCTATTCTTGGCACATGTACATGCAAAGCTAGGAGATGTGACTCCTGCAGATCAGATTGCATATGTTGGTCTGATTAAGAACATTTCTGGCCATTTAAAAAAAATATAACGAAACAAAAATTTACCAAGGTTTTTTAAAGCCACAAGGGTGGGGAAGGAAAACATCTATACGCAACAACAAGGCTACAGCTAGACTTGCTTTAAAATGATCTCTCTTTTAATCCCTTCCGTATTGGGTCACACATGCCACAGCATCACCAGAGGAAGAAAGCTCCTCTCCACAACATCACTCTGTTGATTCCATCTTCTGCACAGGGTGTGACTGACAGAGGCTCAGTCTGTTTCCAGGATTAATGGAGGCTGCTCATTCTCTTCATCCAGGTGTAGAGTGCTCATCTCATCCTCCACTCCAGCGCCCCCTACCGCTCCCTGATCCTCAGTGTAGCCTAAGTCAACACACACAAAAGAATCAGTTAATATTACCCTTGAGCTACATCTGAGATATTGAAATTATTATTGCCACCCAGCCTTATTACCTTTGGCCACAGCAGCGCTGTAAGTCTGTGCCACAAGTGGCCGGTCATGTGCTGTCTGTTCTAGAATTTCATTCGCTGGTTCTGCGCTTCCATCTAACCTAAAAGAAGGAGGGTAGTTGACAACAATCAGTAACAGCACTGTTACATTCTACACAGAATAACTTTTATCAACTAATTGTACTTTTATCACTTAATTTATCAAACTGCAGAAATATGTGAACAGCACAATTACTGTTACGTATTAACTATTTGAAAAATATGAGAAACTTCTACCAGTGACTTTTTAGAAAAGTAAATGAAAACATAAACCAAAGGTATGATGGGATGGCACAAGGATCTCACTTATGCTGTTTCATTAGTGTGCACTCTCCCCCCTCCTGCGGGTCCAGGTTGTACAGGTAAAGATAACCATCTGCTGCCGCCACCAGAAGCCGCGGAATCTTCTGGATTCTAGTGACAAAAGACCAATCAGAGACACATTCACTTTAACAGCAAGTCCAGGCCACAGAAACCAGACCTATCCTATATAAATACTGAAGCACAATGTAATAAAATGATTTGCTCACACGGCCAAAGCGCAGATGTTCTTGTGACCTGAGAAAGGCAACCTGACTGTAGCAAATGCCCTTCCTTGAGTGAACATCTCTGTCACATGTGCAGGCAGATAGGTGGTGGAGGCCATCAATACTTTTCCAAAGTATCCCGTCCAAGTAGTGGGTTCCTCCTGAGGCCTATGTGAATAAGTGAGCCTGATTATAATATGTTTACAAAAGGAAAGCAATGCGCAGAATGTTATTAAAAATGTTATCAGAAAAGGGCTTGCTTGTTAAAACGAGATTTGATCATTTCCGAGAAAAATACATTGCACAATACAGAATGTGGAGATATTGAAATTGTATTGAGCAGAAGAAAGCCACTCATTTCAGTGGATATCATTACACTGACTTCTCTCTCTGTGTCTCCAGCTTAAAAATATGAACCGTCTCTGTGTTGCTTGAGGCAGAGAGATAGAGTCCCTCCATACTGAAGGCAAGGGAGCAGATGCTTACACACCTGTTAATGAGAAATAAAGCACAGTGCATTGTTTTCCATTGCAATAATAATTGGCTTTTTAACAGACAGAATCTACAGTTATATAATAAAATACCTCTTTACCCCCCTCCTAAACTCAAAGAGCTTTTGGCCCTCTGGAATAGAGAACACACGGATTACAGTGCCCTAAAGAAGACCAAGAAAAGAAGGTTTGAAAAACAAACTAATCAGAAAGG
>JAZGTJ010012406.1:0-10425 GCA_036877575.1 Botia almorhae
TTTTTTTTTTTTGGTCGGTGTTGAATCTGTGGCGGTCGGAATTTAATCTGTGGCGCACCGCCACAGATTCGTCTATGTGTGGGAAACACTGCGTTGGGCCTTAAAGAAATATACAGCTGAGTATCATCAGCATAGCAATAAAACCTCCAAGTCTTTTCAAGTATTTTTGAAATAAAAGGTACATTTGAGATGGGTCTATAATTTACTAGTTCCCTAGGATCAAGTTGTGTTTTTTTAATAAGAGGTCTGATAACAGCCAGCTTGTAAGTTTTTGGGACATATTCCAACACCAATGACGAATTAATACTATGTAAAGGATCTCATTCAGCAACCGTGTAGGTATAGGACAAATTATTATGAATTAGGATTGATTATTTGCAGTATTATTTGTATATTTATGCAGACTTGTATTCAAGCTCAGAGTTATAGCTATTACGGTATTATGAAAACAAATCCGGCGGAATTAAATGTTACATAGACTCAAATCCACATCTCGCAAAAAGATGGTTACAAGGAGGTTATTGTCTGTTAAAAAAGCATTGTTTATTGTCCACTTTGTAAAGTGAATCAAATTAAAAAATACATTACAAGCTTAAAAACACAGATCCAAGATCTAGGTATAATATACAAAAACTAAGTTTTAGATTTAATGCTCACAGATGACAGAAGTTCAGTTTGTACCTTGATTTCAGCCTTGTGTGTCCACTAAAGTGTGTTAGTATCAGTTCTCTCTCTTTCCTCTCTCTAGTTACACAATGTTTTTCTCAAGCACAGAAACAGATGAGAGATGGGCAGGCTCAGACTTGTCTCTGTGCTGCTGTGCTGATACTGCTGACTGAAACACACCTGCTGATTGGCTGCCCCTTAGACGTCCATTGAAAAAATCCCATAGACTTAACATTGGGCAGATCTTTGATGTCAAAGCACTGCATCAGAATGTTGTAGAGACTTGGGGGTGGACTTATATTGCTTGGCTTATCAAGCAGCAACAAATGGTAACATTTCAACTTAATAGCCACCCCCTAGCAACCAGTTACGGTACCCTAGCAACCACTCCATTGACTTCCATTGAAAATTGTGAGAGGCATCTGAACATTGTAGAGACAAGTGGGTAATCTTTTTGACTCAGACTGGCAAGTAGTCTTTAATTATCATCATGTAAAATGTCCAGCCATGCCCTAGCAACAATTTAGATCACCCTATCAACCAACTATGAATTAGCCGTGTCACTGCACCAGAACATAATAGTAAGACATGTTAGGCATATGCCAAGACACGTTAGCCTCATGTTTAAAGATGTTAACATTGTTGAAATATTCTGGCCAATGCTGGGATAACTGTTTCAGAGTTTGGACGTCAAATATGAAAAGGATCTACCACCCACGCGTGATTTTGAAAATCTGGGCAAGTTGCTAGTCTTCCAAGTTTTGATATCAACTATACATTCTGTTAGTTTAGTGAATTGTTGCGTCTCGTTGGGCCTCAAAGAAATATACAGCTGAGTATCATCAACATAGCAATAAAACCTCCATGTCTTCTCAAGTATTTTTGAAATAAAAGGTCAACTTGAGATGGGTCTATAATTTACTAGTTCCCTAGGATTAAGTTGTTTTTTTATAAGAGGTCTGATAACAGCCAGCTTGTAAGTTTGTAACAGCCAGCTTGTAAGTATCAGATCTAGTCTTTAATTATCACCATGTAAACTGTCCAGCCATGCTCTAGCAACAATTTAGAGCACCCTATCAACCGACATAAATTAGCTGTGTCTCTGCGCCAGAACATGATGTTGGGCTTATGCTAAGACACGTTAGCCTTGTGTTAAAAGATGTTAACATTGTTGAAATATTTTGGCCCATGTTTTGCCATAGCAAGCGCCATTGACATTTTCTTTAAAAAAATTACCTGTATAATATAATTATATAATATTAGTGTATAATCACAAAAACGTAATATGTAGCAGGTCTGCCTTGAAAAGTTAGGATATACTTTAAATTAACAGTCTGTTAAATCTATAATATTATGTTTAAAAAGAGATGAAAACCATGGTTGTATCACTTGTATTTCACAACAGATAAGTTTAGACCCGGTGTGGCGAATTGCTTGACAAACGGACAACAACTGCCCAATTGCCAGAAACACAACACACCAATAATGTCCAGCAGGATCTTTTAATAGTCTTTCCAAGTACAGACACCAGGATACCCATTTTATGTACCTGCCACTTGATTTGATTTATACTTCATTACTAAAAAAATAATTTTAACCAGTTTTGTCATTTTTAGCGACTAGCAAAACCAAACAAAAATGCAGAGATTATGATAATTTTCAAACAGGATTACCTTCATTACACCAACCAATAATGTTAGCCTTGTTAAGACAAACAGCTCCAAACTGAGGCCATTGTTGTAATCATTGTTGCTTTGTAAGGTCTGTCAAGATCAACAGAGTACGCTTCAATGTTTTTCAGAAGTCTGCCTTTTAGAAGACTGCCTTTAGAAGTCTGTCTCAGAAGTATGGCAGCCTCAGACTATGAGCCTTATAGTCTGCCGACTATGAGGAAACCAGTGGTTTCTGCATATTAAACTGGAAAAGGATTGTTAAAATTAAAAACACCTGCACACTTTCACACTTTCCAAGAACAGGATATTTAGGTGTCCAACAATTCTTGTGACTGTTGTTTAAAATGCTAAAAACATATGTCCCTCAGTCCACTCCAAAGCTTTAACATTACACAGACATTGCAGAGTTCCTCAGTATTAAAGGAGCAGGAAAAAGCAGACAGTTGCCCACCTACCTCTTTCACAGTAGCCCTCAGCTCCGCTCAGGTAGCCCCAATATTGACCCAGCCACCTCCAACTTTCATGCATGTCCATTCTAACCACCTCACAAAGACCTGTCCGATTTCACACACAGACTTATGTAAATGCTTGACCTAAAAAAGGACTACAAAGTGTGTTTCTAGTGTACATAATGTGCAGTCTTGTGTTGCTCATGCTCACCAATATTCTTCTAAAGTGTTGTTCTGCTATGACATTAGTTACCCTGACCTGGTGTTCCTGTAGTTAAATTAGTAGAGCATTGCATTGGAAGCGCAAAGGTTGTCGGTTTGGTTCCCTGGGAACACATACTAATAATTTCTGCCTTAAATGCAGTGTAAGTCACTTTGGATTAAAATGTCTACCAAATAAATGTAAATGTAAAAATGTAATGTAAAGAAAGGTCCTTGATTGCGCTGTTGCCTTTTTGTGTAGGGTATGTTTTAGGCCTTATGTTACAGCACCCTTTATCTTCCTTTGTTTAAATTGTGCACTGTGCATGTTCTGTCCAAATCCTAATATCATCCTAGACTGACACTTATGGAAAGACAAATTTCATAGCTTTCATATAGGTTTAAACCATCTATTACGTATTTGATTGTTGTCTTTATTTTCTACAGTGGATCTCCCTCAAGCTGCAATTCCAGCCAGGCGATCTCCTCCTGTTCCCCCAAAGAGAACGACACCTGTGACCAAACACCATTCAGACGACTCCTTGTCCACTCAGTCTGAGTCTCAGTCTAAATGCCCCGCCCCTGATCCAGCCCCTGCCCCACATCCTGACCAGTCAGATGACAACCAAAACGTAAGCTCCGGAGAGCTCTCTCCTCCACCAACCCATATCCCACCTTCCCCTCCTTGCGTTCATCCGCCCCCTGAACTCCCCCATGTGGACCCTCCCAGCCTGACCACAGAGCTGCCCACTCAGGATCAGATACCTCTGCACATTCGCATCCAGAGAGCCTTGGTCAGTCCAGGCCCAGTACAGCCCAGCCCGGACAGATCTCAGCGAGCTCACTCACTTCTGTTTGAGACACCACCAGACTTCCTCGCAGAGGCCCCAGGTGGGGTGAGGTACTCCCTTCCTGTCACCATTGAACCTCTCCGACTGTAAGTGTTTACACAGTGTACATATAAATTCAACTGAGAAAACAACATCCTCTGCTGTAGTACTACATTTTTCATTATAGTCATTAGCAGTACCTGCTAAAAATCAATGCTTATACTTTATAGTTAAAGGGATAATTTGCCCCAAAATTTTAATTATCATGATTTACAAACCACCATGCCATCCCTGGTGTATATAAAATATTTTAAAATATACGTTGTCTCTCTAAACAAAGCTTTTTTGCAGTTGTGATTAGAATTGACTTACGTTTTGTTTTCCCACTTTGTTTGTTTTTGTATTGTTCAGGCCAGAGGATGATGACTTTGACATTGAAGAGGAACTGCATAAACTGCGACATGTTCCTCGCCCCACACGGCAGACAGAACTCGAGCCGCGGAGCCGACGCGGTCTGGTGGGAGACCCTCGAGTCACTGTCATTCCTGAGGATGGGGGACCTGGAAACAGTGAGGACGAGGAGGAGAGCGACTCAGATGGTCCCATTAATTACAGAGACGACTACGAAGATGAGGAGGATATTCCAACAAGTATTACTCTTTAGTTGTTTCCTACCAGCCACATAGGAGATTTACAATTTTGAAGAAATAGTCATCTTTGAAACTGATTGACTAGAAAACTTCAGGGTGTGCTGACATTCTATGAGCTCCGATTAATGTTACTTCTTTTAGTAACACTGAGCAATGTTAACAATTGTTACAGCTTTGTTCACAAATATCTTGTATGTGTCTATGTGTAGAACTGTATGATTGACAGGTTCATCCCATTCTTCAGACATTCACAGAACTTTCTATGGAGTTCTGCACAGATTTTGAAATGGACGTCACAACATTGACTTGTGATCTTTGTTTTTAGACAGTCTTGCAAGTCGTGTAAAGCGTAAGGACACACTGGCATTGAAGCTGGAGCGCCAGCAGGAGAAAGAGCAGTCAGGAGATCCAGAGAACAGCACCTGGAAAAACAAAGAGCAGTGGGAGGCAGTTCGCATCGAGATCGGCACCACACTCACAAGGTCTGTGTGTCTGTCCAGAGAAGTTTAAGAGCAGATTTATGTATCCTATCCACTGACAATGTGTTCCTTTCGTAGGAGGTTGAGTCAAAGACCCACTCTACATGAACTTCAGCAAAGAAACATCCTACAAGGTCAGTATTTGGCCAGCTGTCTTTACCTCTCACAAACTGCATGTCCTGCAGCCTTTTGTAGAAAGAAGCCAGTTGCACCTGATCGGACTTGATGTGGAATGCTTTGTCTTCACATGTCTAATGTAGATTTTCTAATTTATATAACCACAATATTTTCACTCTTGAGATCAGGGCAACATTTTCTGAAAATTTTGAATGGCTGTATGTTCTCCTTTTTTTAGCCAAGAATGAAGCAGACCGACGGGCAGAAAGGAGCGAGATAAAACGCAGACTGACCAGAAAGGTTAAAAGCATATAAAAAGACTGCCTTAAAGAATGTTTAAAATTATAGCATGCAGGATACGACCATTTGTCTTACAGATTGATGTTGTTTTAAGCTTTGAGTAATCTGTAAAGTAAAATAAAACAGCCTAATCCGTTCAGTATTAAAGGTGCACATACTACTATGAGATTCAAAATATAGTTAATAGTTAAACAAATTTAATATAGTTAAATGTGTTTAAACTGTTTAATTTATTAAAATTTATTTATTGGCTTCTATCAGTTTTCTACAAAATTACAAAATTGGGCATTTTTGAAGGTATTAAGAACCATGTATTAAAAGAAAACAATGCCTGTTGTTTTTTTTGTCTGCAGTTGTCACAGAGGCCCACAGTGGCAGAGCTGCAGGCCAGAAAGATCCTGCGCTTTCATGAGTATGTGGAGTGCACTCATGCGCAGGACTATGACCGGCGTGCAGATAAACCCTGGACTAAACTCACACCTGCTGACAAGGTCCCACTAAATTAATGGTTTCTTCCTCTTCCTGGTGGTGACCTATTTAATGACAGCTTGAATTTAGCCTATAAATTGTACTTACATAAAAAACATTTTCACAATTAAAAATGTCCACAGACTAAATGCAAAGTTTACTTGCCAAACAAATTTTGTTTTAAAAAAAATTAGCAGACCAATTCTATCATCTCACCATGATAAAGATTTTGTTATATACCTCAATGTTTGTTTAAAGATTCTCTGTGTGTCCATGTTTTGTTTATCTTTGAGTCTCTGTTCTCTTTTCTCCTCCAGGCAGCCATAAGGAAAGAATTGAATGAGTATAAGAGCTCAGAAATGGAAGTTCACGAGGACAGCAAAATATACACCAGGTCTGACACTTTAAATGCATTCTTAATAGTGCAGTGATTGTAAATAATTAAATACATGCTTCACTTATTTTAACCCAGAACATTTCCTTAAGGGTTTTCTTGGTTGTATTTTGATTGTGTGTGCTACATAAAGGCCTTACAATAAGATACAATTCTGGTTACTAGAAATCTGACAAAAACAGTTGTTGTGTGGATGTTATATATTGTATACATGCTATGGAGCATGCAAACGTTTGATTTGGAGGCTTAAAGGCATAGTACACAAAAAAAATTGTCATAATTTACTGAGTTGCTCCAAACCTGTATAAATGTCTTTGTTTTACTGAACACAAAATAAGATATTTTGAATAATAATTAAAAATAATTTAAAATGTTTTGTTTAACTTTGGGTAAAAAGCAGCACTCGTCAATGCCACTTTTTACCCAGCCATCCAATCACAGTGCAGGAGGGGTGGGACAAGTCAATCGTCCAACCAATCGTCCCGTTCTACTTGTACAACGACTGATCATCAATGCATACAGGTGTATAAAAAGTATTCATACACCTTGAACTTTTCTTTATTTTATTGAGATTATATGTGATAGACCAACACAGAGTAGCACATAATTGTGAAGTAGAATAAAAACAATATACGGTTTTCAAAAATTTTAAGCAAATAAAAATCTGAACCTCACCAGACAGGTCAGGGATAAAGTTGTGGAGAAGTTTAATGCAGGGTTAGGTTATAAAAAAAAGTATGCCACAACCGCAAACCTACCAAGACATGGCCGTCCACCTAAACTGACAGACCGAGCAAAGAGAGCACTGGTCAGAGAAGCAGCCAAGAGACCCATGGTCACTCTGGAGGAGCTGCAGAGCACTCTGGAGGAGCTCCACAGCTCAGGTGGGAGAATCTGTCCACAGCACAGCTTTAAGTTGTGTACTCCACAAATCTGGCCTTAATGGAAGAGTGGCAAGAGGAAAGCCATTGTTGAAAGAAAGACATAAGAAGTCCTGTTTAAAAAGTAACACTGCTCATCACCCTGAACACAACATCCCCACTGTGAAACATGGTGGTGGCAGCATCATGCTGTGGGGATGCTTTTCTTCAGCAGGGACAGGGAAGCTGGTCAGAGTTGATTGGAAGATGGATGAAGCTAAATACAGGGCGATCCTGGAAGAAAACCTGTTGGAGGCTGCAAAAGACTTGAGACTGGGAAGGAGATTTACCTACCAGCAAGACAATGACCCCAAACATACAGCCAGAGCTACAATAGAATGGTTTGGATCAAAGAACATTCATGTGTTAGAATGGCCCAGTCAAAGTCCAGACCTAAATCCCATTGAGCTTCTGTGGCAAGACTTGAAAATTGCTGTTCACAGACCTTCCCCATCCAATGTGGCTGAGCTTGAGCTATTTTGCGAAGAAGAATGGGCAAAAATGTCAGTCTCTAGATGTGCAAAGCTGGTAGAGACATACCCCAAAATACTTGCAGCTGTAATTGCAGCGAAAGGTGGCTCTACAAAGTATTCATGCAGGTGGGCTGAATACAAATGCACACAACACTTTTAAAATTTTTATTTGCTTAAAATTTTGAAAACCATGTATCATTTTCGTTCCACTTCACAATTATGTGCTACTTTGTGTTTGTCTATAAAAAACATTTAAGTTTGTGATTGTAATGTGACAAAATGTGGAAAAGTTCAAGGGGCATAAATACTTTTGCAAGGCACTGTAACTTGATATTTCTGTCTTGTAGTATCAATTTCTGCACCAGGTGACATCCTAAGGCTATCACAATATCTATATTTGTTATCTAATATTTGTTGATTAAACAATCTTCAGATTTTAGTAACGCATTACTTTTTTAGCATCTCAGCTGTCGAGTGCCCATGGTTGGCATTTTTGGATTAGCAGCTGGCATTTTCAGCAGCGTTTAAACTTTGGTAGACATACAAACTTATTCGTATGTTCAAACATATGACCCACAGGCCGAATACGGCCCGCGGGATGATTTGAACAATGATAGTAAATATTAAATCTTTTTTATTTATCATTATTATTAGTAGTATTAAATAAATTCTATGTCCGGGTATTCGCTGCAATATTGTGAGACTGAGAGGCGTTTGGATCCATTTGCAATATGATTTAATAGCATAGTCGAACAGGCAGGGGTCATACACGATAAACAGTAACAGCAGAGGCAAACAGTAATCGTAATCATTAACACAGGCGTAGGTCAGTGGCAGGCAGCAAGCAATCATAAACACTAATCCAAAAAACAAGGTTAGGGCAGGCAGAGAAGATTCCGTAATCAAAGGCAGTCCGGGTAATACACAGAGAGATAAACACAATCAGAAAAAGGTTGGAATTGACACACTGGGCAAATCAAGACTTCGCAATGAGCGCTTGAATAGAGTCTGCTTATAAAGCGGTGATGATCAGCTTCAGGTGTCTGGGCAGGAAGTAATTAGTTGAGCGCGGTGCATGATGGGGAATGTAGTTCTGGAGATCTGTTAGTATTCTGGTGACTGTTCCCGCTGGCGACCCGGAGAAGAGGCTGGAGCCTCCACCGTAACAATTGAGTTGTTAAATGCTATTATAAGCTATTGAGTTGTTAACGGCAGTTTTTTAAAATTGTGAAGTGTTTTTCTAGTTTGTAAATTATATTGTAGCCTATAGCTTCATATTTAATGCAACTGTCTGTATGAGTTTGTAGCATTTTTTATTTCTTATTTTATCTTTACCTAGAAGTATCTGATAAGTAATATTCATGTTCAAAGGAAAGGATTTTGCTTGCCATTACTTGGCATTATTTTTATTAATGAACAGCTTCTGAGGACTTGTTAAATGCAGTTTTACAGAATATTGTGTCTTTCTAGGTTGTTGTTATTTTGCAAATTAATTTGTAATTTGATGCACTATGATAAAATAAATAATAATATAAAAAAAGGAGATTCGGCCCGCACATAGTCACATTTCTTCTCATCCGGCGATGTAGAGTAAAACAAAAGAAAGTTTGTCTGTTTCCTGTTCCTGGATTTACTGTTTGTAGCACTTTGTGTTCTACGCATTGATTTTAAAAATGTCTTCTATCCAGGTTTCATCGGCCATAATAACGATTTCTGCGGAGGAAACCCTTAACAAAGAGGAACTGAATCTCACTCTAGCATCCTGTTTCCCCAAGATCCTGGGGTACATACTAATGAGTGCCCCGGCCAGCCACTTAGTTCCATAGAGAGGACATGGAGGAGAAAGTGATGTGTCAGATGCTGGTACCTAATTTCAGGCATTTTTAAGAAGCAGTTTTGGAGTGCTAATCCTCTGAAGAACTGATGATTCCCATTGGCCGGATCACTTTGTTTTATGGTGAGACCTGTACTGTAAGATTTTTAGGAAAAGTTAACACAGGTCTGTTTGGGGTGGGCAGGGTTTTAACTTTATGGTACACATTTTATGACAAGGAATAGACGTGTGTACACAAAATGAATACTTTATGGAAATGTTGACACTGGTGAAAGATTGTAAGAATGTATGTGTGTAATGATATTTGCTGTCCTCTTTTGCCTTAACACAGATACTACATGAGACTTTAGACTCTACTTTTACTGTAGGGTTTATAAAGGGAGTCTGTTCATACATGCGTACATACATGCATACATTACGTGTGTGTGTGTGTGTGTGTGTGTGTGTACATGTAAATGTAAAACACTGTTTTACACATATGTGATATTCTCAGGACAGCATCACATGGTACCACTTTACATGCATTTTACTGTGCATTTTATTATGCTTTTACCTTTTCGCACGGATAAACCATGTGTTTCATTTGTTCTTGTTTTTGGCAACATAGCACTTCTTACATCCAATAATTTTAAGATGAATCTCATAAAAGAGAGAAACTGTGGGTCACATTTCACCGTAAAATAAGAAATGTTGCACAAGTAAAATGTCTATGTGTAGGACTGTAAACATGTTTTGCTTTATAACAATAACTTAATGACAAAAAAAAGCATATTTTGTCTACTAAAGCTTATTACCAGTCCCACACAGAATCTGCACCCATAGATATCCACAGAAAACTGCGCTAGAGGATATAGCACTCGTCATTGACAATTAATGAACTAAATGAAATCTGCTATATCTGGATTTTTATACTACAATTTGCATAGACACTACAGACAATACTGCCATGATGCAAAAGTTACACATTACAG
>JAZGTJ010012407.1:0-15896 GCA_036877575.1 Botia almorhae
ACACATACACATACACACAGAAACAAGTGATATATACCACTTCCAGCAAACACATTATCCAACAGATACTGTCTTTGGAACTTAATAGACACAAATAAGACATTCTTTACCACAAAAGACACAAATAAGACGCTCACACAAAAATGAAAAAGCTGAAAATATAAGCTAATTGGCTAATTTGGTTAGAATGCATGTAGCTATACCCCCACAGCACAAAGATATTTGCAAATTCAGATAAGTTCAACAATCCCTGGTTCACATGAGAAAGGCAACAATTGATGTGTCTAATCTAAAAGAATATACATTTTGAATCAGTGGACTAGAAAGAAGGCCTAAATGATTTGTTTAGAGAGATACACTGATCATTTTATGTGCATGCTTCAAATGAAACTTAATTGCCCAGGTATGAATTCAGCCTATGTTTTATTTATTGAATTTATCCATAAAGGAAGTAACTCTGAGAGTTAAAATACAGATCAAACTCATGCAAGCTTTTCCCAGTGGAGCAGAGTCTGCTCTCGCACACTGTAATATGCTGACTCTTCTGTGTGGCTCATTTCTGCTCCTCCAACCTTCAACACAGTTCACTCACAACTTTCAAATGAAACATGCACCTTGGTTTATCTGTACTGAAAACATGTTATGGGGCATGTGCTGCTTTGCCTGTAAGAGCATTATTGACATGAAAGGCATGTAGCAAAGTTTCCACTTTGTGAATGTTATTCAGAGTAATTAAGCCATTCTTTTACAGACAGCCGTGATAAAATCGACTGCACATTCATACCTTTTCCAGTAACTGTTGCGCAAGCGGCATAAATGAACCTAAATGAACGAAGGCATTTCTAGAACAATCTGTCATAAACAGAAACTCTGTAATAATACCAGTGTAGAACAGTGATCAAAGAACAGTGGAGATATAAAACTGTTCAAACATTTCCCGTGGTCACGAGTTTTCACTACAGTGAAAACCACCATAAATTGGTAAGAAATGTTTTTCCAAAAGGTTTAAGAAAAATGTTGCATGAGTATTGCATACACGTCAGTGTTAAACCTTACCAATAATTTTCATAGCCATTCGAATTTTTTTTATCTTAAAAAGGTGACTGTTTTAAACAATTTATGCATTATTACTTCTAGGCCTATATCAAAATAATCGCTGAATACATCATTGACTTGCCTGACTTGATCAAATTATGCCCACCACCTCCAAAACAGTTAACAATTCTTTCTAAGGTGTGGTTGTAAGTTCGGTAACACATAGCAACACAGTTTATTTCACATATTTTACTAAAATGAAGGCAATTTACTTACAAAAAATTGTGCTGCAAAGCCGACATCAGATTCTATAAATTGGTAACTATGTGGCTTATATCTCATATCAGTTTGTTGGGATTGCAACGGTTTGAAACTCTCGGCCAGTGATATTGAAGGGCTGCACTCAGGCGTTCTTAACGGTCGCTGGGTAACGCACCATTGTCATTGAACACAAAACTGCCGGGGGCCCGCAG
Source organism: Botia almorhae (assembly GCA_036877575.1). NCBI lineage: Eukaryota > Metazoa > Chordata > Actinopteri > Cypriniformes > Botiidae > Botia > Botia almorhae. The sequence goes on from JAZGTJ010012407.1 coordinate 1,509, forward strand.
AGACCCGAGGGGCTGGAGGTGAGGACGCTGTCACAGATTTTAAATTGTCTTAATGTATTGATACTGCTAAGCTGTTCACTGAACACTTAATGGACCTTGTTAGGTGTGAATGTGCTTAAAAACAAAAGCACAGGAGAAGAACAGTTACTCTGCATATTAAACTGAATGGGATTTGCATACTGAACATCTGAAGCATGCAAATCTTAGCATTTTAGAACCTAGGGACTTGAACATAAAGGGACCTGTTAGGAGGACTGCAGAGGATGTTTCCTGCTGACCTTGCTAACAGTTGAAGTTCTGTAGGCAGTTCAAAACGTTCCTGGTTGGGTTTCAAGGCCAGATTCAGAACAACAGTGAACAACTGCAATGTTGTTCTCTGCTTGAAAGAGGCAAGGTATAAGATGGTGAAATGTAGGCCAGCTCATTCTTTAAGTGGTTTAAAAAATTGTTAAAGTGCAATGTCAATTATTTTGTCATGTGCCAATTGATTAAATCTTGTAGAAAATAACAGACCTACTTAACAGCTACAACAACTGTGCGAACATGAGAAATTTAGATGAGATACTGCTTTGTGGGGGGTGGTTCCTAAGGTCAAAGTTCACGACCTGGCATTGACTTAGTAAGAGAGTACACAGAAATGGAGGGGTGTTTTTTGTTTTAACATGTGAAAGAAAGGCACGGCTAAGCACAACATGACCAAATGATAGACAGTGACATGAAGTCAGAATGTCTTAAATAAAACTTACATGTATATAATTATATAATAGTATATATAATTTATATGCTAAATTTGTACTATATTTATAAGAACATATCAAAAAAGTATAATCAATCCTGTATACACACATTTACTACACCACAGTAGTTTTATACAATATCATGACACACATCCCTTTTTAAATCATGTTTTTATTCCTAATATTAGATGTAGGTACACGAGTGAACAAACAAATCTTTTTCTTGTTTATGTCAGTAATGAAAAATGCTCCACAGCACACTTGCCCCCAGGTGGTGGGGTTTGGTATTACAGACAAAAAACTCAGCAGGGAATAGGCTGCAGTTTTTAACACGAAGTGCAGTTGCAACAGTAGTAGTATTAATAATAGTAATATTTATAATGACTTTTATAATAATAATATAATAATAACAGAGAATAGTAGTGATATTAACAACTCAGATTTGAAACCAGAGGAATAGAATAAACATTCTTTAATAAACAGTATTTTGATGGATTTGGTGGGATTGTTTTTGAATGGTGCAAAATATACTACTACTGTATAAGGAAAAACAATCTGATGAAAACAGATTATATCTAATGAAACATTCAGCACTCTGAGGTCACACTACTGAGTGATGAGTGATGAACTTTTTCCCATTGGATTAACTGCATTAATGTATTGCAATATAATTTAATCTTTCATTATCCCTATAATGTCTCACAAAGAATTTGAGATTCACATAAATGGACTCAATTGATACTCTAGATACTCTTATGTGCCACAACATAACTGACCAGCTATCCAAACTGAAAAGGAATGTCAAAAAAGAAGGCAAAGATAACAGGTAAAGTCAAAATCTTGCAGATAAAGTTGTTGTGATATAGAATAAGAAAAAAATCAACAGCATAAATAGAACATAAAATGAACTGTATCCTAATGCAACACTTAGCACACAGTCCCAAACTTAACTGTATTTAGGTTCAGACCAAATAAATCAATTTAAAGTTCAATAAAAGAATTCTGTGTGAATCTACAACTACAACATTCTACCTAGAGCATGTTTAACTATGGCGACTCAAACAAGATGCTCTTCTGATTCCCTGAACTAAATCCTCACTAAACAAAGCAGAAAATAAGTTTTGGTGACATTGTCCAATCACTGAAAACTGGATTATGGGTCACTGGTTGTTTCTGTGGGCTGAACCTGGTTAACTAGGAAGTTAGCATTATTTTCCTTCACATCAAATATCACAGCAATAATTAAAGGTTCAGCGTTCTGTTTACTTTGTCTATGTGCCTGCCCCTTAAATACATCTCCAAAGATAAATGACATGACTTAAGTGTAAATGGCTCAATACTCCACACACCTCACAGGAAGGGGCTTCACTGTATGACGTCAAAAGACCATACGCTAATATTAACACACCAAGGCAAGATTTTTCACAATCATGAGGCTGAAAATCTTTATCCTACAAAAATACTGATTTCATGCCACAGTGGGTACACTTGTTACCAATACATCATGCTCTTTTATAACTGCAAAAATTATATTCAAAATCCTGTCTGGTACAATAGATTGCTGTTAATCCTGACATGCCCCCATGAGTATAAAACCTGCAATTATATGCTGTACGTTGTAAAAATGTCACATTCCTCCAAGGAAGATAATTTGTAACTTGTGATGAAATAAGGGGGGTTATTATCTCAATCACCATGAATGGGGGGAACTGTTGGTTTGGTCCACATTAAGAATACCTCAGTAATTTTGTTTTTTATTCAAATGTTGAAGCACATTCACAACCAATATACCTGAAAACAACCTCTTCTGTGTACACACACACACACACACACACCTAAAAATACAGCATTGACCCTATGAGCATCACTGACACAATTTCCAACTCCAGCTGTCATAAGAGGTTAATCCCTGTAAAAATATTGAAAGTGTTGGGTTAAGGGGGAGGAAAGCATGTGCGTTTGTACGCCTGTGTGTGCGAATGACAACAACTGATGCCTGAGAATAAATTCCAAGGAACCTTTAACAGGAAACTTGGACAACTACTCTTTGTTTTTTAATTCAAACCATCAAGGAGAAAAGAGTAAAGCATATATCCCACTTCTCAAAATGTTGGCTTGTGCAATTGATGTTTGTGTTGTGTCTTTTTGCTTTCAAGCAAAAGTAAAACCAAAGTCCAATCCACAGCATCACACATCTTTACCACAAACACTTTCTCTGGTCAAAGAAAAGAAAGAGAGATAAAGAGGTTATAAACTTAAGAATCAAGCCACACAATGAAAAAGCTCAATGTATCTATCAAATGAAGAGACAGAGTAGATAGAAAACTGAGTTCGAAAATACAAAAAAAGTAAAAGCATTATAAATATTTTTTCTTGAACTTGCAAGCCTCTCAACAAAAACTATTAACTTAGAAAAAAATTCAACACAATCAAGAAAAATAAATGAATGGAAAAATGTGGTCAGAACAGCCACAGAAGGGAAAAAGACCAGCACAAACTCCAACATTTGACCCATGGCCTTCTTTTTGCTTTGTGCTCTCTGAACATGACTCATATCAAACGTTTTTTTAAATATTCAATTTTAAATTGACTTTTAATCAATTAAAATGCAACAGCAAACAATATTAATAACAGCAATCAGCAACAATTAAATCTTTCATTACTAGTATAACAGTACCAAAAAAAGGATTGTGGTCCTTCACAAAGTAAGAGGTTGAAATTAAGACAGAAAAGGGAAATAACCATGGGAAAAAAAGACAAAATAGCACTCTTGGTCTTTCAAACATTACAGTATGGAAAAGCTGTCAAGTTCAAAGTTAAAAGAAAAAAGAACTAGGGAACTAGCCAAATTGTAAGCTATGAGCTAAATGTTCTAGAAGCTTCTACAGCATTGGCTGTTGGTCTGGGAGCTGGTCTTGGACAGGAACGTTACTCCCTTTTCCCCTGAGAAGCTCCATTAACAGAGCTCAACCTGGGAATTTACTACATCACAGGCCAAAATGTGGCACACAGCTGGGAGGTGAGATTGAACAAGATTAATGTGTGAAATAAGACTAATAAAAAAAAACAGTGAAAGAAAAAGAAGGGACAAAAATGGTAAACGCACTGCAATGTGACATGCGAGTTTTCTTCCCCTTTTCTAACATTCTGAGTTTTGTTTGAGTGTCAACAAACTTTCAACTGTTTCGCTCACTGTGGAGATCTGTGGTAAATTTGGGTTCCTATTTCTTTTTGCCAAAGAAACTGAAGCGTTTCTCGCGGTCTCTCTCTTTGCCTTCTTTGTTGCGCATAGTCACACCTCCCGCCTCACCCGAGCTGGGAGAAATAGGTGGCATGGTCATCGCCCGACTGAGACCCCGTGTGCCGCCCGGCGAGCGTTCTCCAGAGGACAGAGATGACTGGATTGCTTGAATCCATGAACTCATCTCAGCCTGAGAGAAAGAAGGATTGCATCATAATAAGAGAACATGAAAGCAACGTCTTTTTACTTAACTTCATACAGAAGTATGATCAAGAAAAATTAGATCTCAGTTTTCTTTCAAACTTACCTCATCCTTTGCTTGGAACAAGAACTCTTTTCCATCTTCAAGCCTGTAAAAATGAAAATACTGGTTACAAGTTTAGATTTACATGCGTTTGGCAGATGCGTTTTCCGAAACGACTTACAATACATTTAAGCTATAAAGTTTAGCTGTATGTGTGTTCCCTGGAAATCTAACCCACAGCTCTGCGCTGCTAACGCAATGTGTTAGCAATGGAGATACATGAACATGCTAAGAATTTTACAGAACTATATTAATCTGTTAAAGTACTTGTAGTTTGTTAAATAAAGATTTTATTCCCCTGTCTTATTCTCACCTAAGTTTAAATACATGTTTTCTCTTCTTGTAGTCATGGGCAACCTCACTGACAGCCTTGCTAAGGCTGATGGGAACTTCTCCATGGTAAGGAATTCCATTAGAGGCACTCTTGTTATCCTTATAGAAGCCCAGACTGCCTTTATGTAATACACAATATACATTCTGCCACGATCTACAAATGCAAAGGAAGAGAGGAACACCATTTAGACCATTCACTTAGAACTCAGAAACAGCCAAATACAACATTAAACTGACAATTCAGCAAGACCCAGTAGCTGTTTTTATATTTCCAGTCTTACCTGGTGGCTGCTTTTTTGTTGTGCGATTCCATTTCCTGCTTTCTGCAGAGCATGCCCTCTATGGCCTCTGTGGCCGCCTCAGCTCCTCCTCGCCCTGGCAGTGTTGCTGAAGGGTCTTGCCGTGATGCTGAGTCCAGACCGCTGTCACGACCCGCACCGTTAACAGATTCAGATTCGGATCCCTGATTGACCAAAACATGCTATAACATTAAGTGATGTTACAATAATGTATTGTTTCTAATATCAAACGTGATTGTCACTATTGTGCTGGTCAATACTACAATGATTAATTAAAAAGGCCCTTTTGTTCTGAAATTGTTTATGTGCTACAAAACATTTTTTTATCTGTTTACATAATACATGCCCAATCTTAATATCCAATCATATAAATAATAAGTATTACAAATTTTAGGGCAGTTCACCCATGTGTCTTTTTGTAAATGAATTATAGTTCTCAGCTCTCTATCATATCAAATAAAAGCATCTAAATAATAATAAAAACTCAATAAGCACAACACATACATGCACACAAAGAAAAGCAAACAATTTAACTAGAAAACATCAAAATCAGCATGTTCCACCAGGGACAAACAGGGGGCAGTATGGAGCACCTGTGGGAATGTGAGTGTAATGAAAACACTGTGACGGGGACCAAAACACATCCACCTCAAAGATCTCATTCAGTCATTTCATACCCTAAGCCAAGCAACTACATACTATATTAGATAAACAATTGCTTAGAATGAACAGCTACTAGCCTTAAAAAAATGCAAAATCCGATGCAACTGATAGAAAGAAAAACAAACTCAATTTCTTATGTGAAAGTTAGTAAGGAATTATTTCAGTTGTGATGCACCCAAACCCTACAATACATAAAATGTATGATCCCTGGCTGCAAAACTATTTTACTACGTGGAAAAACAACATTGCTTTAGCATTAAAATAGCAAATAGTTTTTAATTAGGAAACTGTAATTAAGTGCATCCCAAACACAAGCCACAAACAAACATTGAAGTTACATTAAAAATTACAGTAGCCAAAAAGAAGTTACACAAACAGCACAACGACAACCCACTGAAAGCAATACGAAGCAGCAGAGTTGTGATTCTGTCCTCTAGCTGGTGTGGTATAGCTACCCCCATGCTGCTAGGCCACTTGGTTAACCACAAGCAGCTTGGGGCAGCGATGCTACACTACGGCTAAAGGCTGGCGCTACAGGTTAGTACTCACACGCTCCTGTGCCTTGTGGGTTTTAGGCACAGGTTTAGAAACTGGATTAGACTGAGGTTTAGTCTCAGGTTTAGGTTCTGGGTTCTTGAGTTCAGATACCGATAAAGACTGCAGATAAAGATGTCACAAGAATGTGTTAACAAGTGAGTGTGTACATGTTAGAATTAGTGTGTGTATGTTGAAATATTGTTCTGACATTTAAAAGGACATCCACAAAATACAATTATGGAAGAAACACTTATTGATCTTTTACAATTTTCTCAGACACACTCAAAGATCTGATTCATGGACATGATAGAGTATGTTTAGGGCAGAACATTTATATTGATAGAAAAAATTGAGAGGTACAAGGGAAGGACAATGAACACACAACAGGACACAATTGAGACTGGACTGTGGTTTGTCTAAAATCGTGCCTATATACAAACATACAAACGTAGAAACCTGTTCATGATAGTGAGTGCAGAATTGAATCAGTTATATATAAATATATATAAAGCATTTAATGAAAGCAGAGTATATACTATATCTGACCTGTGATGTGTCCTGGTCGCTGTAGACCCCATTGACAGATACTGACTGGTTTAATGTTGTCTGGTCCAGACTCGTCCTTTAGGAGAAACATTTGAGCAAGAAAAAACTTGAAAGGTAACATAACAGAAAACTAACATTGCAACGTGGTACATTTACAGCGTTAAGCAAGCTGTCCACACTAAAAGTACTCTGCATGCTCCACAAAATCAGCCAATCAAAATAAATTTAACATTTATACAGCTATGTGAAGTGACATTGTGGGCCAATGAGATTTCAGTGGGCGGGGCTACTTAGTGGGACCAAATGCTCTGTGTCCTGGTTATGATCTGATGCAATGCGTAAAAAAGTGAGTGGTATACATGATTTGGAAAAAGTAGACAGGATAGTTTTTTTAACCTTGCAGCCGAATCGTTAATTTCAGATGGTACTACTTCCTCCACAGGAGGAGGTGTGGGTGGTCGCCGGGCCCTCTCTTCCTCTTCCCTTCTTCTTTGAATCTCCTTTTCCTCCAGCTGACAGAGAAAATACAACAGAGAGCAAGAAAATTAAAGGATGCTATGAAGCATACAGGCTTACTTGATATTTGTGTGGGTATGTGTTTGACAAACCGTGGTGAGCTTCTCTAGCTGGATAAAACGGTCTTCCCAGCCTGCTGCCAGTTTTTCAAAGGCTTCGTGGCGTTTGATAAGACTCTCAACCTCATCTACATTAGAGCCCAGTTCTGCTGCCCTGACCAACGGCTCCTGTCCAGCCAGCCAGGATTCAGCCATGGACGCATCCCTGCTGAACTGTAGTACCTCCAAAACTAACACACACAGAAAGAGTACAGAGTATAATATTAATAATATAATGTGTCTTTGTGCAGACAGATGGTAGAAATCAGAATCAATTTAGTTGTTCGCAGTCTGAACAACAACATCAAACAGCTCAAACCACTGGCTTTGATCTACACCTCTTTAGCACGCTAAGCTTCTTAGCAGGCAGCGAAACAAGCTCACTCCCACATACTCACCGATCTGTAAATGATCCATTTTCTCTTGCCACTTCTGATTAATTTCAGTGCGTTTCGCCTGAAGCTGATCCAATTTCTCTTGAATCTAGAAATGACAGCCATATTACCTCAGTGTGTGTGGGCATGTGTTTCCTTGGCTACCATGCAGTGATAATACAGATATGTACACTTGCTGTAATTTTGCATAGGAAATGTTCATATGCACCTGCTCTGAGTTACAGAGACTCGTAATGATAAGCGTTAATATTTTCTGACCTCATCTGAAGCATAGTGGTTGTTGTTGATGAGGGTGCGTCCCATTTCACTGCAGGCAGTGAAGCTGTTCGCTCTAGTCTCTATCTCAGACTTAATGTCCTGATGGTTAGCAATGACCAGGCCAGCTGATGAGACATCCCTACAGCACAGAGCAAATAACATCAGCACAACAATTCACCAGTTGCTCACATATTCGTAAATAATTGTCAATTAGACACCAATTGCAAAAATGTGAGGCAGTTTTGTTATATACACTGTATAATAAAAATATATGCATGTACCAGAGACTTCTTGGTGTCTGCTTTACAGACGAAAATGTGTTTGCTTTAGACGTGTGCACATACCTTGGACTGTCATGTGACTGGATTTGTAAGTTGATTCCCTCCATCCATAGCATGAGGTCTCTGACCATGTTGAAGAACCTAAACTTCTCCACCGTGTCCAATAGAAGCAGCCGCCTGGCTTGAGTGGCGGACTGAAGTCCCTCCCAAGCCTCTGTGACCGCACGCTCATGGCGATGAATATCATCAGCCTTCTCTCCAGCGTATGCTTTCTGCAGACGCGCTGCATCATCCTGCACCTGTGTGACCTGAAGTGAAAGGGTTAAAATATGAAAGTTAAAAGAAGATGTGAAAATAATGAGAAAGAGTCACATTTGTTTGCTAGCTCTCACCTGACCGCTGAGTGCCTGCACATCATGTTCATAGGCTGTATGTTGTCTTAGCAAGTGCTGGACAGTGTTTAGGTCTCTTCCGAGTTCGGCACCCGCTAGGGTTTCCTTCTTTTCCCGTATGAGCCCCAGAGCTTCCCGGGCATCCTGATGGAAGCGGTGCAGCTCGTAGGAGGCGGCCAGCATCTGTGTCCGTGTGTCGATCAGTTCCAGCAGGTCAGCCCAGGCCTCATTGAGGCCATCCTTCCACTCGGCCACACTGGCATTCTCAGGATGTCCCGACTCGATAAGTTCATCTGCCTGAGCATTCACTGCATCCACGCGTTCCTGACCAATTGTGCTGGTGTCTCGAGCGAACTCCCGGAACTTATCACGCAACATCTAAAGCAATGAGAGTAGACAGAAATATATTTATAAAACTATTCCAAATCTATATTCTGATTACCAATTCTTGAGCTTCAATATTGTTGTACAATGACTATAAATGCACACCTAAAACCGCACATTATACTTTGACATGACGGTCAGCAAAGATGCCTGGCAACGTTAAACATTTAACAACTGCCTCACTATTTCTAAAGTCGAGCCACACTGTACAAGTTTGCCCACAATTTGGCCATCTGACAAAAATGTTGAAAATCCTAAATCCTTCCTGTGATCCTATGTCAAAATCTGTAGTCTTTGATCACAAGTTTTTTGCTAACATTTTTGCTAATAGCTGATAATAGTCCATCGCAATCAAAGTTTGCCTCCAATAAAATTCGGTCAGTGTTGAGTGTTGAGACACAGTCCTGCAATGTGGCTTTCAAAGTCAATTTCAATTTCTGCGTGTGAAACTGGCTCACCATCCCCGAATGTTACGGATTGTAACTTCGCTTGCTGTACAAATCTACTTTAATGACTACTGGGATCCCACAGTAACATGGCTTACAACTGCGATCATGTTTGTACAGTTGGTTTGTTATTAAAAATTGTTCAGAGTGTGCCCAGCTTAAATGAAGATCCAGAAAGAGAAGTGAAGACGAGTGGATTTCCTACCGTCACATGTTCGTAGTCTTGACCAAGTTCATGAGATCCGGCAACAACTTCTCTCTCTGCGATCCACTGCTCTAAATCATCCACCTCTCTCTTCAGCTGGGTCAGTCTCAGTCTCTCCTGCAGTTTGCCTCTCCTCTCTTCAGCCAGGTCCTTCAATCCTGCATACAGTTTATCCACCTGGGCCTGTCTCAGAGTGATTCTCTCACTACAAGAGAGAGAGAAAATGGAATCAACCAATACATAATTTCTCTTTCAGCACTGACAGGTGTTCTGCATCTGACAGTCTAGAGATCTTAGCATGCCCTTTACCTCTCAGGGTGTTCACTGTTGACCATGAGTCTGCTGCTGTTGGCCAGCTGATGTATAGTCTGGGCATAGTCTTCTAGAGCCTGCTCCAGAATCTGGTGCTTTTTCACCATCACCAGAGCACTCTGTTCATCCTACAATAATCATTACATAAGCCTCAAACACCTTATGCATGTACCAGAAACACTTCAATGCAATATAAACCTTTTAAAAAGTTAAGCACTAAAAACCATATTCCTGCTCTTACAATAAAACAATTTATCCCCGGTATCATGCTTACACATCCACATTATGAAATAACACAAATTAAATAATGGGAATCATGCAGGGGCCGAATAAACAAACCAAAATCAACATTTTGGCTTCTTCGAAGCTTCTTGCAATTTAAACAGTATCAAAAGATTCCCTTGTATGTTGCCCACTTCTCTATGTTGTCCAAAGTTTTTGCAGTTTTGTAAAGACACATTTTCAGATCATAAGAAACAAGCTTTTTGACTGGTAGTATAAATGTTGATTAGGCCTAAAATTCTACATCTGCCATGTATATGTACTTTAAAACCATTTGATAAGTCTGCAAACAGTTGTTACCATCACCTACAGCTCATTCTCACTAACCTTTGCCTTTTCCTCTGACATCATATGAAGCTCTTGCTCTCCCATCCAGGCCTCAGCCTCTGCAGCATCTGCATAAAACTGCTGTGCTCGGTGGGCCTCTGCTAGCCTTGCGGTCCTTTTCTCAGTCTCAGAAATCAGAAGGTCCCATAATTCCCTTAGTTCCACCAGACGACCATCAAGATCGGCTCCCCTCTCCCTGTCCACGTCTGACTCTTTCCCAGGGGACATGGTCCTACCGTGAGCCTGGATGTCATTGATACGTGGCTGATGGCCTTGAATTTCCTTCTGCAGAGTCTGGAGAATGATGGAAAGTTAGTCAGACAGCAGAAAGATTTTGTTCAGAAGAAAAAGGCAGATGAGGTCTAGGATGACGAAAGCAAAGTGTTTATAAACTGAAAAACGCTGAATGATCGATTACCTGGTTCTTTTTGATGAGCAGCTGTACACTGGGCAGATCTTTCCCGTGGTCTGTGGATGTGGCGAGGGGCATTCTCTCCTTCGCCCATAACTTTAGACAAAAACAAAATAATACACTTAAAACTATCTTTCATTTTTTTCCCATAACCGAACAAATGTTGTGAGAGCATGTATTCAGATGTTCTTGTCGATGACTCACTATCTCATCCTCAAGGTCTCTGTTGAACTGATGAGCCTCTTTTGAAGCGAGAAGACACTGCCTCCGCTGTTTTAGAGGATCCTGCAGTTCAGCAAAGCTGTCTGTTACTCTTCTCTGCTGCCCATCCACCTCCATTATCCCAGAATCCTCTTGGGCCAAAGCCAGTGCCTGTGACTGTAGAGACTGGACTTCTTTCTCACGCACCTCCATCTGATGTTCTAGCATCTGAGACACAACACATAGGAGCCACATAGGCGGTTTTAATGGTATGCCTGCTTCTCCAGCTTTGTTTATGGCAGTTATTCTTTTTAAAATATTTATTTATACAAAATATAAAACAATGGCCCTCTAATAGCAGACACCAATGTTTTAAATCGTACATAAATATTATTCTACAAGCTCGTTTAGGGTCTTTAACAGTTTTATCTGACACTTGAGATGATTAATATGATCTGTGAATCTTGAGGATCTTGGGTTGTGATCGTTCTACTAAACTTTGGATTTACCTGGTGTTTCTTGAGTAGAATGTTGACGCTGGTGAGATCTTTCCCAAAGTCATCACTCTGGAGTTGAGAAGAGATGTTCTGGAGCCAGGAGTCCAGCGCTGAGCAGCTCTGCGTGAAAAGCTCAGCTCGGTTTGCGTCGAACAGACACTGAGCTTTAGCTTGAGTTGTGCTCTCTAGCTCCTCCCACTGCTTCTGTAGACCACTCAGAGTCTCTGATACTGTCTGCTCCAACTCAGGCTTCTCCTTTACTAATGTCTGACCCTCCTATAAGAGCAAGAAGTAAATTACAAAAAAAAACAAAAAGTAAAATGGTACTAAAATGGTTTTTGAGACATGGCACTACCATGGTGTTTTGGACATGCGTCTCGAACATGCAGTATTAAGGAGCTTTTGTAAGTACCTCAGAGCACCAAATAAATATCATGGTACATGCATTTTATTACCATTGTGTGCATCAAAGTAACATGGGATACCAAAGGGACATTGCTCTGTCTTCTGCAGTATTTTGAACATTGTGTATCATTTTTAATTATGAAGCATTGGGAGATATGTCTGTGTATATGTGTGTAAACCTTGTCAATCTTGTCCAGCCAGTCTTTATTGGATGCCAGCTCAGCCATAAAGGCCTGGTGCTTCTGCCACTTGCTGTGAAGGTTTCTGGCCTCATCGTAAGACATGTCCTGAGCCGTCAACATCTTCTCATTTATCCAAAGAGTCAGCTAAAGAGACAGGGGTGGAGAAAACAACTAAATTTTTTTACACAGCGATTGTGACATTACTGAATGTGTCATGATGTAGCTTGAATGTAGCTTTTATGAGAAATGCAGGGTCCAGAATTAAAACTCAGCAAGCATTGTCAAACAAGTTGAAACTGGTCATTTGGCCTTTACCTTTTTTAGGAATGTGAAAAATAATGCATGGCTGAAAAACACAAACCCAAGCAAACACAAATCAGAAATGTTTCACTAAAAAGAAACTTGGCGACTGCTGGTCCAAAGTTCTGTAAATCTATCCAGGAAGCCAAATTAACTCCACAGCTTTAAACATTTCAGGGCTTAAGTCCTCAAAATGACTATTGACAATATGATTTTTTTGTGAGAGGCGCCATTTCACAGAGAGATGCTGTGAATAACAATATGACTCACTGTCTGCCACAGAAATATCATACAGTCTTTATAATGGATATATGTAGAATGCTATCAACATTCTTACTTCCTGTCCGTCCTGTAGGACATGCTGCAGCTCTCTGTTATCCTTCAGTTTCCCCAGTAGCTCATTGGCAGCTTGCTTGTTTTTCTGTTGCCTGTAAGACAGAACATTTTAACATGAGATTTCTTGTCAGGATACTTCATGTGTGTATACTTCATGTGTAGCTTCAAAGAATCTATTGGTTTTCAGTCACCTCTCTTGAATGGAGTCCGTCTTCTCCTGGATCTTGTCTGCATATGTGTTGCCATCAGATACGAGTCGCCGCCCAGACTCAACCACACTGTTGATCTTCTCTTCACTGGCTTCCATTGTGGTCAGGAAGTCCTCATGCTTCTTGATGGCCTCTATTGCCCCTTGCAAGCTGGAAGGCATCTCTGTGTGTGACAGGACATACTCCTGCAAGCAAAGAATCTCTCATTAGGACTTTATTTACCAATCAGCGGTCATTAAGTCAAATAATTGGTTGATGACAGGCCTTATTACGATTATCAGCATTGGCCGATAAGTTTGTCTTTTTCACAGATCTACAATAGACTGAGCAGTACATTACAAACAGCATCACATGTACACACCTGGTTGTTGAGGAAGCCCTCTGCCTGCTTTGCATCTCGCAGAAAGGTTTGGAAATCAAAGGCCTGTGCGAGGACGCAGTGGCGGCTCTCCCACATTCTCCTCAGCTCGTGCCAGCCTGTGTCCAATGCCTGCAGCCGCTGGGCTAGGAACATGTGCTGAGCATCTGTCTGACCCTGAGTCACCTTAACACACAGAATCACAGATAGATCCAAGTAATCAACTACTTGCAGGTATATAATCTGAAAAATTTGGCACATTTTTTAGTAATTTAATTAATAATAAGTTAATGAATTAATAATAAAAGTAATTACTGAATAATAAGTTATTTTAATTAGTAATGTAAAATCTAGAACAACCAACCTCGGCTCCAGTAGCTCTCATCTTCTCATAGTCTTCTCTGTAATTATCTACTTCATTTTTGATGGCCTCATGTTGCCCCAGTAAACGTTCTGCTTCCGCTAGAGAAGTGGGCGTGTCCTCGGATGCTACGGTGGTTTGTGTACGGGACAGCCAGGCCTGGAAGTCATCAAGGTCTCTGAGGAAGCCCTGGAGTTTGGAAGCCTCGCCCAATGACTCCTCCCTCCGTTTCATGGTGGCTCGAAGCTCCTCCCACACCTCCTGGATTTTAGCTAGACGACCCATGATCTCCTCTGCCTGCTCCGGGTGCTCGGACGCCAACTTTTCTGCCTCGGAACGTAGATTATCCAGCTTCCCCTGTGGAAGAGAGTAATTATTAGTATTTCCCTATGGAAATAACAATCATTTATTTGCAGAAAAAGCAAAATACATAAAAGATAACTGGGTTGTTTAGGGTTATTTTTTGTGGTGCATGACCCTTTAAAGTTAAATCAGGAAATTTGTGAGTGAAATATGGTTCCCTTTCTGTCACTCACTTGATGTTGTGTCAGTGTAGTGACACTAGGGGTTC
>JAZGTJ010012408.1:0-15896 GCA_036877575.1 Botia almorhae
ATAAACCACGTCAACCGGAAAAAAACATCAGATATAAACATAAAAATAAATCACACTTTTTCTCTAAAAAAAGTGATGCTTAAGTTAAACGTGATGCTTTCATGCTACATGTAACACAGAGACAGACTGTGTTACTGAATCTCTCTGAGGACAATAACAGAGGAAATGAACAGTGTTCCCTGAGGCCAGAAGATCTCTGGACAGCAGGAGCATCTTCAGAGCGTGAGAAGAACTAACGTCAAGCGAAATCAAACCTGGGCAGCAACACTGTCTCACAACACAAGCTCCACGTACACCAGATTAATATCACGAATGCAGGAGAAATTCACACCTAAACATGTTTGTGTTGACCGGAAACCGCAGCTTCTGCAAAGTTGTCTTTAAAATGATTAGGAGTTTAGGTGAAGTATTAAATCATAAACCTGAAACTCACCTCCTGAGCCACTATGCTGGAGATCCTCACGGCTCGCCTCACCCTGCCATTTCTGCTCCCTGGCGCCCCCTCCTGGGGGATGCTGTCGCGCCCGCTGAACGACATTTCGCTCATCATCTGTTCGCTTCCCCCCGAACAGCGGGCATCGTACCGCCCATCCAGGGCCAACCCATCTGCCCCGCGCGCCAGCACGGCCACGCCCCCCACGCCGTCCTCCACGACCCGAGCTTTACCGCCGGCACCTCGGCAGTCCGCTCGCGGAGTCGCGCTCTGCACGACCCGGAGCTCGAGCAGATGCAGACGGGCGTCCGGGAGCAGCTGCACGGCTGCTGTCTTTCCCTGGAGCGCAGCCACTGCTGGAGTCAAACTGCGCCGGCTCGTCTCGTTGACTCTATAAAGTCTCTGCGCTCGTCTGGCTGAAGTTCCCTCCCTCCCCTTCCTGCTGCTTCACACTCTGTCTCTCTCTTTATTTAGAGGAAGAAGTTATAAATGTGACGTTTGTTTGTCTTCATCTCCTGCGGGGTGTGTGAGGGAACGTCTGGAACTGAGATGTTTGCTTCCGTCTCCAGCTGGATGTGAAGAGTTCCACAGGCTGTCCTGCTCTCTCTTCTCACCTTCCTCCTCTCTCTCTCTCTCTCTCTCTCTGCACCCCTTGTTCCTGCCCCCCGTGTTTCCCCTCCCCTCCGTTGATCCTCTACACTTGATCAGCTCTAATTGGTTCTGGCTGTACGACATCATCAGTTCTCTGTAGAACCCGGGCTCATGTAAGGAACCCTGGGTGCTTCTGTATGTGCTGTGTGTTTATTCACTCCATATGTAAAACGACATGTAATTCTGAGAGGTCGTTCATTAATGAGGCTTTTGTGCGACTCGGGACACTCAGAGATTCTGTTTAATTTCATGTCCAGCGGCGTCCTCAAATAAACCTTGAAGATTTGTCTTGTGTTACTATGGATCGGAGCGTTTGCCGGCGGCCCTGCACATATGTCAACAGAATGAAAACCTATCTGGATTGTTTTTACACAAAAATACACCCGTCTACACCCCAAGAGCTGAATAATGAGATTGGTTATTGTGCTGTACTGAACACAGCCAGGAGAGCAATGCAGACAGCACAAGAAACCTCACGCTATAAAAACACTTCAACGTTACAAACAATTCTGTCCAAGACATCAAAACCAGCTGACAGGGGTTGACTGTTGTTGTGAAATACTGGCAAAGAGTTTTGATTCTAAAATCAAAAATATTGATTATTCAGATGTGAGAGATTTTGAAGTGTCCTGTGAGATTCTGAGTAATGAGCTCAGCACGATCGCAAAACTGTGAGAAAGGTCTATTTTTGAGTTTGATTTCAGCAGACATGACACAACAGTGTACGCACACACACAAACATTAGTCAGCAGAAAGCGTCCTCGACAAGGAGCAGGAGAAACCGTCCCAACCTCTAAACGACACATTCACATTCTGACGATTTTGCAGAAAGAGTCGAGTGTGACAGAAACAGAGCTGCAAATTCAGCTGACCAAATGCTTCAGATAAAATACAGTTGAATACAGTTTATTTACATTTGATATTGAATTATGATGACAACTATTAAAAGCATAAAGTCAGTAATAATGCTGCTAATTAAAGAAACACAAGTGGGAGGGGCTGGACGCCAGCGATTCATCACACACACACACACACACACACACACTGAGAACAGCACAGAGATCCACACATATTTAGATTTAGCCTGTAAACGTCATGCACAGACGACACCTTCAGAGATGCAGAGTGCGCTACATTTTCTGTAATGAACTACGAGGGTTTAAATTCTGTAACAAGATGTAAATCAGCTGTAATTAAACTTCAAAGCCGAGCCCTTCATAGTGAATAAGTACAGTACACAGTTAATGCAGCTGATCAGGGCCTGAAAGTTACACAAGGAACCCGTATAGATCTCTATACAACAGCTGTCAGTCTGTCCTGTTTATTCTTAGTATCTGGCACAGGGATCTCATTAATTATTCTGACTCTTCCTGCTGTTTGTTAAAGCAAAGTAAGCTCGTACCTGCCCAACAGACCCATACAGGGTTAGAGTCATTCATTAGAAGAGGCTTATGAACTCAGCAAGGTTAACATGCCTGGAGTTCATTCTGATAACAAAGTAGAGTACTGACATTATAAAAGACCAGCTGCTTTCAGATTTAACTCTGGAGCACATCTGTCCTCAGAAAGCCTCAGTAAAACTGAGTGCTGGATTAGTTACAGGCCAAAGGTCAACACCAGAGGTTTGTTTAAACTGCAATCTGTAACTTTTGTCTCTCTGACGCCATCTCTGTTTGAAACATAAAACTGCAGGTTACTTTACACACTTTTCTTTACGTTGAAGCCAAACTGACATTTTCCCTCAAAATTCGACCTGACAGATAAAAATTATAAAAAAGTATACATTTTTATAAACTCACTGTTGTGAGTCAGGGTACGGTAAAGAGATCGTGTTGCACACACTGATCTGTTGTGTATTTGCTCAATAACTGTTTTTGGTTAAAAAATGACAGATTTCAGCTTTAAGGAAGCATCTACTTATAAAGACATGTAACCATGACAAAACCGTTTTGGAACATATCACAGTTATGAATGTTTAGATATTAAGCAGTTACTCTTACAATGTTCCAGACACATCGTTTTAACTTTGGTGGTCGTGAGAGATACAGCGTGTCAAAGTGTGTTAATAATATTAGACCTCACAAATACTTCCACTCGTTCTTGTGTGTAAATATATGAACTTCCTCTGAACACTGGCTCTGATGTTTATATCTGCTGCAGGCACAGAGCCCAACACATCAAAGAGATGCTTATTCATAAGATTATGACAAAAATGGTCAAAAAGCACACGGCCTGGCAGTCTGAGGGTCTCAACACTTCTGGCTGCGTGCAGCTCAGCCATATAAGGTAAGCTGACAACAGTCATGTTCCATTGAAGCTCTGTATTTCTGCAATAGGCAGTTTTTACAACCAGAAATATTTAACTCGGCTTTTAATGGTAATAACATTTTCATTCTAAACCTGATTCACGTCTCATCACTCGTGCTAAATAGTGAGAATGAGTTTAGTGCAAAACGGAGAAATAAACACTGGTGCTATCAAACTAACAAGAGCATGAGTCTAAGCATTGATTCTTACTACAGCCATCAACAGGAAGTGATGTCACCGTCCCATCACTGACTGTAGCCATCAATAAGAAGTGATGTCACACAGAAAAAATCACTTTGGGAAAGATTCATAAAGTGCAAAACGTTCACGTCACGTTTAAAGAATGTTCCGGGTTCAACACAAGTGAGGCTCCATTAACATCATGTTAATTATATCAAATAATTTTGACTCATTGACTTATGAACATGGTAACCCTGGAAACTATCATGAACCTAGCATGTACAGTATGTTCACTGCTAAAATGATTTAAATTGTATTTGGAAACTGGAATCCAGCCATAATTGAGATGAACTTGAATTAAATCCAGAACAATTTAACGTCACATACCACTGTAGCGAGTTGGTTTGAGGATATTAAACTTCATGAAACACTCTCATATCTTCCAGATAAATAACAGTATAGATTTCTACAGTCCAGCGTCTGCTGGTCTGCTGTAGGAGGATGTTCATGTTCTTCATGAAAGGAAATTAACATCGGCAGGCAGTTCTGCAGTCAGGTGACAGAAGAACATGTTACACATTAAAAGAGAACTGCGAAACAGAGCAGTACCTAGAACCGACCCGATCTGTGTGTTACTGTATTCTGAACAGCTACAGCAGATTATCAAAGATAAATAATCACAATGAGTAAATGATGACAGAATGTTTGTGTTTTTGGATTAATCATCACGCAAAGAAGTTTTTAATGAGACCTGTGAATTCCCCAGGGGTGCTTGATGGACTCTGTCTTGCAGTGCAAGTTTCTCATTGGTCAGAGGGATGTCCTCAAATGACTCGTTTTCAGTAAGCTCTTTATGAGGCTGAAACCGCGCTGTGGGTTAAACTGATGTTCAGCGATGCTGAAGCAGAAGCAGACCTGGAGAACCGAAGATTAGACCCATCCAAAAACTCAGACTGAGGTCGATTCCTTTGAAATGCCTCGAGCAGCCGTGCGCATGTGTTTGATGTTCGAACTTTAGCCAGCAGTTGTGTTCATTCCCAGCATGCTTTGCAGAAATAACAAACGACACCATTAACCAAACACAGAGTGTCTCTGTCCCACTTACGACCGCAGTGCTGCGCTCAGCATCTTCTGTGTTTAACACAAACAACCCCAAAGTGTGGAACCCAGTTCTAAACAACCAGCTCTGGTTCAAAACTAATGAACCATCCACAGTATCTGGAACAACATGGGCTGAAATGGATATTAATGTAATTCATTCTCATTAATATAGTGATACAGTTCATGGACAACCAGTTAAACTGGGTTACCTGATGAAACCTCTGAGCTGATTATAACTGCAGAACATCACATATTTAAAAATTAATATATATTAATTCCCATGTTTATCCCTTTTATCAGAATAACACTATTCACGATCAATTTAGTAAATTCTCTTTAATGCAAAATCTGCTCCTATCACAATAGAGTTCAAAACAAGGGCCCGGTAACGAGCCTTTAAAAGCCATTTATCACAAGCACTGCTTTATTTCATTGGTTTAACTATCAGCTGAAGGAAAATGGCTTCACACGCCTGTAGTGGAGATAAAATTGCAGACACGTCACCAGAAATCATTCATGGATCATATCTGTCTCTGAAGACAAATCAACTGTGTGTCTTTCACTGAGAAACTGCCACAGTCGGTCTCAGATCCATCTTACAGCTCTGAAAGAGCAGAAGTGAAAGAGTGAGGAACGTGTAGAGACTGAAGGTGAGTGAAGGACAGCTCTGTCGTTCTTTATACACCTCCATGAGCAGAAAATGAGCTTCTGTGATGGCTGTGGATGACAGATGGTATGAGGAGAACGAGGAGATCCTGAACATTTTAACTGTTTAACACGACTGCAATCAACACGAAACCCGTTTCACTTTTGGAATCTGACATCTGCAGGATATTCAACAGCTGTGAAGCTGTTAATACTATAAAAGGGATTATTAACAAAACAATAATTTTGTATGTGTTTTAGAAAAGTAAAGAGTGATTTTTGGTTCTGGAGGTGGGGGCGCTCTGATGACTCAACAGCTGCTTGAGGACGCTGGAGGAAAGATAGATCACACATCACAAGGTCTCTCGGTTAATGAAGAAAACTCATATTCATCACACAGCTCAAATTACCCCACTTACATTAAGACCCGCGTCTCCAGAGACGGAGCTGAGATGTGACACCACCCTCGACTGGTGGGCTTCATGTGTTTTTAAGGGCACAGCATAGCTTATTCTGTTCTGCTGTGAAACTAACAGACAGTGTGGAACAAACACAGACACTGTAGAAAAAACCAACTACAAGAAAATACATCACTGAACTAAAGAACAGAAGAACTTTTTATGAATAACGTCTTTCAGAATAACTCTCCAGCCAGCCGGAAGCTTTTTAAATCCGCAATCCGATAGTATTTGCTACAGCCAATCAGACCGCAGACGACTGTGATTCACCAACAACATCATCATGAGAGAGACATAAGGCCTACAGAGAACCAGAAACTATCAGACACTCTTCCGTATGCCTGATTCATGTATCTAATAACCCCTTTCTTCACTGGTCTCTCTCACCTCACTGTAAGTTTGTGTTCACTGTACTCTGTAATTTTACTGCTAATGTCGGTTTCATCATCCACAGTATGTTTACAATGAACCTAACTTATGAAACACTTACGTTTCCAATCAATCTAATGTCATTTAAATTTGAATTTGTCATTTTTTTAAACAAATGACATAACGTAAGCAGGAATTTCCGGAAAAGTCCAAAGTGAGGTTAAAAACAGCAACTGAGTGACGTTTTAATGATGCGTTTTAAATGTAGGACTGAGTTGGCACGAAACAGGCGGGAACATTTCATTCATTCAGAAATGACATCACAGACATCTACAGTCCTGAGAACAAGTGTTACTAATTCAGTTTCATTGAATCAGCTTGTGGTGGTGACAGAAAATGAGGGCAGACATTTGTTTCCCAGCGACTGTATTTATGCCTCTGTAGAATCAGATGCTGAAAGCTCCACCAATCAGAGCCGTGTTTGTTTCTCACAGACATTCTGAGTGATGATGCTGAAAACAGGCCAGCCTCCTAATGTGATTTATTACAGCTGCTCTACAGATGCTGTTTGTGCATAAACTACAATAATAACATCATGTTTCTGCAGCTACAGGTCACACGTACATACATGAAGACCAATACAGAGAAAAGCAGTGAAATAAGAACATGATTTCTGCTCTATATCACCCAGACGCACAAATACATTTTTCTTATTGTGACTCGTGCTGGTAATATGAGCTGGAATGAGCACAGGGTAATTACGAACTACAGGCAAAACAAGTGAAAAATGTTCATTTTGGTCTAATTTGAGGTTTTCACAAAAATGTTCAGTAAGCTCTCGTCTAGTGATCCCAATAAAACAAACAACAGTTTAACATCTAAAATCATCTTTATTTGTACATTTCCTAAATCTTTCCTTTGTGTTAATAATCTATGAAAATGTACCTTTTTTTGCTCTCCTCTCGGCGTCTGGTGCTTCAGACAGGTGTAGCTCATTTAGTTGTTGTTCGATTCCAACAAATCAAACATTCTGTTCCTGTACCAACAGGATCTTATTTTTGAAAATGTGCTCCTTGTGACTCATTTTTCCAGCAGAACTTCATACACGCAACAGTTCAGTATGTACTGAATGTGAAGATGAGACTGAAGACATTGTGTGATAATGATAACAGTGTGTCCATGTTTGCATTAGTGCCCCCACAATTGTCGTGCAATCTGCTGAAATGACACAGAGAACATACGGTACCACAGAGTGCAGATGGTCCAAACTGAAGACCTCGAAACTGAAGGATAAGTGAACTATCTCAACTACTCCTAAAGATCTCTTCAGACATGATCTTTCTCCTGAGACTCCAATTCTTATTCGCAGGAAAAGAATGAGATCTCATTTGTTTCTCCTGGACAACAATGAGATTAAACGGAGAGTGAACTGAGCCCCTCTTACAGACATTTATTCTGGAGACTCTGGCTGAAATCGTGCAGAGAACACAACACTGGGTTTTGTCTCCAGAGGAAAGATCAGCTGAGGTCCAGAACCACAGACACAGAGCTGATTTGACAGTCTGCAGCACAGGAACACTGAGAAACTGCTGATAACACAGTTCAAAATGGAATGAATTTACACTCTGTATCAAAACCAAACATCCGACATCAATTTCCTAAACAACTGAAATATAGAAATGTATAAATATTTATAAATGTATTGACTTTTAATCACTGGAAAATAATAAGATGTTTGTTGTTTTAAAGATGTGTTGATATTTTTACTGAAAAACAAAACAAAGAAACTGATGAAGAAATCATGGTTGCAATGTTCAGACATGATCATGAGAAGATGCTGAAGTATGAGAAACTCCTGCAGATAATTGCAGATATATTAAATCTCATGAGATTAAAGAGATGAAATCTGTCATGTTCCAGTGCACTAGAACTGAGACTGCTGTGTAAACTCGTGTGTATGTGTGTGTGTGTGTGTATGTGGTATTCATTATGGGGACCAAATGTACAGTCATATCAGTGTGTTTAGATATGTTTTGGTCCCTGTGAGAAAACTAGCTTAAAAATCATACAGAATGATCTATTTTATTTCATAAAATCTAAACTAGCAGAAGGTTTTCTGTGAGTGTTAGGTTTAGGGTTAGTGTAGGAGGATAGAATATACAGTATTTACAGTATAAAAACCATTACATCTATGGAAGGTCAAGAACCGCACAAGAGGAGCAATTCATTCCTGTTTGAAATGTCCAAACCTCACAGACAGTGAATCTCATTCTATCACCCTGACAGCAGATATGTTTTGGCGTTTGAGAGATGAGGCCAGTGTGGTTTAAATTAATGCAGTGTAGAGCAGACACCCATTTCATTACCCCTCATGATGAGCAGCCCATCGCCACCACGCCCGCCCATCAAGATTAATGACCCCTGCGCTCACAAACTGGGTCACCTGTGCCGTGAGGGCGTTCCAGGTAGAGCGGGTGACAGATTATCTGGGCTCCACAGCGCCCCCTGCTGCTCATCAACATCAATACATACTGATGTGTGTGTGTGGATTTACTTAACCTTAAACTGAGGACATGTTTGTACCCAAACATCTAAGCAAAACCTTCTTTGGAGATATCTGCATTTGTAAAAACACAAGTATTTTTTAAATTGTAAAAATACCGAAAGCTTTCTGTTTAGATTAAAGTGTGGGTTAGTGTGTTGAGGGTTGTAGTGTTAAGATGAGTGTGTGTATGTGTGTGTGTGTTCTTCAACATTCATACACAGAGGTGTGTGTGTGTGTGTGAGAGCCAGAGCCAAGAAAAGACAATCCGGCGCATGACTCTATGATGTATAGAGGAGCAGGAAATGAAGTGTTGTAAATGAGGACTGAGCTGTTAACTTATAATATGACAGTGAGCCTCTTGTCCCGGCATGACCTGTGAGTTTCATCCTCTGCACACTGGACTCAGTGAAGGACCTTCTATTACAGCAGTTTAACTGCAGCCTTGAACACAGCGTCTCCAGTCACACAATGAGAAGACTGAAACATTACACTGCGGCACTGAGCCTGTGAAAGACTTGGTGAGAACGTTTCAAAGACTCTGAGGATGAGTTTGACTCGCTCTGAGCCACGACTGTAAAGGGCAACATGACTAAACGCTCTTTAAATCACTCACACACACACACACACATCTGTCCTGCACACATCAATCAAACAGACTGCAGGAAACTCATGAGTCAGCGCTGGAATATGATCAGTGGTTTCATCTGAAGAACAGAGCAGATGAACAGTCACAGGTTCAACTCCACAACAGCACATACGAAGAGTCTCAACATAAGAAGAGACTTAAGAGCTGTTGACACAAATCTGCAGTCGTAGCATTGATTTTAATTTTCATTCTTTATCACATTCAGGTTTTGTTTTTATAACATCTTGTGCAGTTACAACAAACAGTTTAATAGTAATAATAATAATAATAATACATCATCTTTATTGGTGATTCATATATTGGAATTTATGTATTGAAACAAAAACACAAATGAGATTTCTTTACTCTTTAATCTAAATTTTTTATAGATGTCTCTAAATATAGCACACAAAAAGAGATGAGATAAAGATTTCAGTAATCTCAGACATCTCTGTTTAGAGATCTCATCATTGTCTCAAACTGTGCTCTGATTTGCCACAGTGCCTGTGTCTGACGTTTATCAAATATTAAATTCTTCTTTTGTCATTCATTTGAAACACTCTTGCAGGATGTACACATCTGCCTGAGATCTCAATTAAGACTCCTGAGCAATGAGAGAGCAACCGATGAGCAATAACAGTTTCTTGACATTGTCTCTGACTGCAGACAGCAGCTCAAGACAAGCTTACATTAAAAGCACTTACCAGTACAGAAAGTCACGCAATTAAGTTTTTGATGGAAAACGTTCTGAGCACAGCAGGGAAACTTTCACTAAAGCACAAAACATGCAGTAAAGCTCGGATGACAAACTAACGCCTAATGTATTATTATTATTCTGTCCAGACGACAGCTCGTGAGATCAGAACCTTAAACCTGTACGAGATGTACAACTCCTGAAGAGAGAGAGAGAGAGAGAGAGAGAGAGACCCTATCACATCCAGCAGGACATCACTTTGAGGCCGCCTCTATCATCATGAACTCATCGTGTTTGTGGGTGTAATTGCCCCCAATTAAATCAACAAGATACTGTCATCATTACTGCCTGACTGTCACCAGCAGAGTCTCCCAATATCATCATCTTAAAGCTGCAGTCAGTAACTTTTTGGGGTTCAAAATGTATGAAAATCAGTTATTGATCAAGTACATGACAGATCAGTGTTCAACACAATCTCCTTACCTCACCCTGATTCACAACCGTAAGTTTATAATAATGATTTATTTCATTTAAATTGAGCTGTCGGGTCTGATTTAGCAGGAAATGTCAGTTTGGCTGTATTTAACTTCAACATATAATAAAAATATACATGAACAAAGCTGCAGTTTTGCGTTTCAAACAGAGATGGCGGTATAGAGGTAACATTTTACATATTGTAGCTTTAAATAAAACTTGATGTTTCTGTTAGCTGTGAAATACTGTTTAATCTTTTGGCCAGTCAAAGATTCGATCAAATTATTTCAACATCTAATGAACCACGAAAACATGAACTCTCAGCGTGAGACAACATTAGCATGTGCCTCATTTGCATCTTCTGAATATGTAATTTGTCCAAATAAAAACTGATTAAATCACTCTCTGCATGACATACAGAAGACTGACACACACCAGAAACCTGCATATATTTTTAAAGACATCATATCATACAACATTTTAATCATTTTGTTTCCCTGAGGTTTCCTTATGAGGTATGTAAAGGTTTTTTGTTCAAAATGTGCCATAACTCAGTCTTTTAATCTATGATTAAACTCATTGCATTATGAGAGCTTTCTGAGCGCTGATCTCTGAGATTTTCTAACTAAACAGAATATGTAACATTAGTTCTTCATTTTTGATGAGTGTTGCATTTCATCATGTTAATTAATGATCATGAAATCCTGAGTGACCGAATCAACAGTGTTTGAACTCGTCTGAATAAAGATTATATGATGTATAATCTATCAGAGACACCGTCTTTGGATTGTCTACAGAGAGAATTTATAACGTGTCTGTCTGAGGATCCTGACAGAACCATCACCTCACCAGCAGAGAGGAGGAAAACAGACTCATGTACACGCGGCAGTGTTTCGAGAGCAACAACTTCTTCAAAAACAACATAAACAAAATGCAAACAGTAAATGGTCTTACACTTCACGTTATCACAAAGATAGTGAAGTATTTCTTATGCATTTATGTATACTGCCACCAACAGTACAAAGATGCAACAGCAGGCTAGTGGGATGAATTTATAAGGTCTTTGAACTTTTGTTTCCGCACTAAAAGAAACAGGACAGGTCAAAGTTCATCTCCAGAATGCACAGATTACATGAAACACACAAAACACAATGTTCTGTCTTAGCCTGCGCAACAACACACAGATTAAATGGTAAATAACACACAGGAACATCTGTGTGTGTGTGTGTGTGTGTGTGTGTCACTAAATATAGCTTAACATGTCAGAAAGATGGAATCTGTGACCCGGTATCTGCATTACCAGCTCCTGAAACAAACCTGTTATATCTGCCGTCTCCACTGGAGGAGAAATCACACAAACACACACTTCTGAATGTTATTTTACGCTGTTATATCATAACCTCCGTAAATTAACAGTTGTGTGTGTGTTGTTTTTGAAGCTTTTAGCTGTTCATTAACCTTCCTGGATTAAACGTGATTGTTCTCAACACAAGCTATCAGTCAACGGTTTTAACACACACGAATGATCTTAAATCCTCCTAAACATATGCTGTAGATATGAGACACATGAATGAGATACGTGACATGAATGAAATTCATTATACTACACATTGTTTCTGAGTATGTGCAATCTCTGGGATCGAACCCATGACCTTGGCAGTGTTAACGCTATGCTCTAACCACTGAGCTGGAGGAAAGCATATGTGACATATAAATGAGATAATTGTCTGAGAGACATCATACAGAGTGAACTGAGCTGTAATCTAGAAGAGGGTGTATATCTAACATATAGTTTACAGTATAGTTTTAGAACAAATATATAATATCAATTCAAACATTACTTAGATTTTTATATAATGTGAAACCATATTTTATGAATTTTATAGATCCATTCGCCTGTACAGAATGTCTACTTCTAACCAAATTTAGGGTCATATCTAAATTGAAACCTAAATGAAACATGTTTACTATTAAACAACAATTTGGAAAACAGTGATAATACAGAATGAGTGTGTGTGTGTGTGTTGAGAACTTTGACTGATAGTGTAGCTGATAATACACAATACACTGTCTCATCCAGAGAGCAAAAGCTTAAAACACAACACACACAAACTTATGCACACACACACACACACATGCACAGTCTCACACAAACACGTCTCACACAAACTCACTGCGGCAATCATAAGTGAATTCTTCCTCATATCCTGCTGTGGACAAATTAGAAACAGCTGCATTATCAATTCAAGAAAATGTTAGCATGCATTTCCCTGAAGTCAAACATGCTGATGACAGCTTATCAAATCATTTAAATCAACTAAATCACCATGAAAACCACCAACAGCCTCCAACCAATTAAACAATAGTGTAATGCTAATAGTACAATTATAAGTAACTTGACATCATTTGCGGTAAAAAAACAACCTGTTATATACAAGTGCGGAGTCACGTTCAAGACATCTGTTAGGAGCTCCACTGAAACATCTACACAACCTAAAACACACCATGAGATCATTTCCTGTATGTAGGACAGCAGCTGTACACTGACTCCTTTAAACCCAATCGACAGACTCAATATCATTTCTTCTGCACATGCTCATCTGTCATAATTTCATCCAGAAACATCTGTCTGTCCTGCCCTGTTTCCATCTCGCCACCCGAGCAAGTCTTAAATGAACCCAGTTACGTTCATCCTGAAGATCTGAGTGTTTCTATCTCATCTCACAGTAATTCTGCTGAAATTAGGATTGGTCTCCTGAAGAGATGAAGTCAGATGAAGCTCAAATCAGGAGAAACAGACTTGATTGATTTCACTAAAGCCTTTGACCTGAATTCACACCATCAACATCAATCATACAGAAGCAGAACCCACTGCTGTTAATCACTCCTCATTCACACTGACGAATCAGAACTGAATCAGAGCTTTCATAAACCATACACATGGGAAATGTGCATTTATGAAACGAAGCATTACGAAATACACCAAAATGAATTCTGCTTTTGTTTTATGAATGTGACCCTCACTGCCTCCAGACAATAAAATAATCATATATAATATTCAAGACTCAGTTCTTCAGAAACGAAATGAAATGGTTTTGTAATGTTTGTCTTTGACGACACTCTCATAAATAAAGTTTTTTTAATGGTTCTTTGTAGCACTTGCGGTTCAGCAAACACTTATCAAGAACCGTTTTTGGCTGTACAGGATATCTTGAGTTGCTACAAGGTTTATCAGAGAATAAAACTGCTCTTGATGTTACGTTATAGATTCATCTCATTTCAAACTTGATGGCATCTCCACTCAGTTTCATTGACTTCTGCTCAACATCTCTGTGTTTCACTGATGAGAAAGTCAGTAAGTTTGAAATGACACAATGATGATTACATAGAGTATCACAATAACCCTTTAAAAAGAATTTCCTGTTCAACTCTTAAATTAGCCTGCAAAACCATGTGTGTTTATACAGGAACCTTCAATCTTCAGAGTCAATCTAAAGTCAATCTAAGTCAGAGTCAAAGTCATGCTCGTCAAATAAATCAAAACAATTCTGCCACGTTCTCACTTCACAGGATTCTGCAAACAAACGCTGGTGGGTTTGAGTTACATCTTCAAATGTAGAATAAGAATCTTTGGGTTTAACTTTGCAGGATGAACCTCAAAAACAGCTGTTGCGTCAGACACAACATCAACATCTCGCTTCAAAAACTGCCCTTGAGGGAAAAGAATTTCTAAACCAGTTTCATCTGGATGTCTAAACCAGTTTCATCTGGATGAATCTCGCAGTGACATTTTTCTTAACTCGAGTCCCTCAGGTGCGAAATGAAGCAATCAGTTCACAAGACTGCAAGAGTGGAAGGACAAACAGAACAATCTGTCTAAACCCCAAAACAAGAGCAGATAACAAACACCAGAAACATCCCTCTTCCTAACAAACAGAAGCAGCACTTGAGACCACAAGTGTCTTACCTGAGTGACCTTCTCTGTGACGTTGTGCGTGCGGTCGATGAGTTTACAGGGAGCGATGATGTCCATCTCTCCGGCCGGGAGGGCGATCAGAGGGTCGGGCTTACAGTCCACGAAGTTGAGTGTGATCTGAGGGATTTTACTGATGGTGCGGTACCGCATGAGATCCGAGTCAGAGGTAGAGTTCAGGATGCTGGACTTGTTGTTCATGGCACCTGTGAGAGGAAACAACAATCACCTGGAGCTAATTTATGCATTTTCAAATCAAATAAGACCCGCGTTTATTCTGCGTGTTACACTGTTACACTGCTGCTTCTGTTCTTTATGCATTCGCATGATTGCATGATTTTTGTAGGAAGGTGATTGGTTGTTTTAATGGACAGGGCTGCTGGTCTCACCCATGCTGCTGCTCGTGGGCCGACTTCGGTGCTTGCGGTCACAATCGGGCCTCATGGCCTCGATGTCATCTACCGAAGACGCCCGACGCATGCTGTGAAAACTCTCGCGTGACCGGCTGTTCGTCAGGCTGCAGTTGGACACGGACGCATCCGGGTTCAGCCTCTGAAGTCGGGGGGAGGAGTGGCACAGGGGCAGGGTGGCTGGATGAGGCGGAGCTGGGGGAGGGGAGGCGGGGTCACTGTCCAGCAGGTTGCGCTGGTCCTCAGGCAGCAGTGAAGATGGAGTGCCCGTGGCACTGGTGGGCGGGCGAGACTGCTCGTGTTCTGGGAGAGAGAGCAGCTCACCCAGGGCGAGATATTCTTGGCTGTCCGGGCGGGAGCTGGCGGTAAATCCTGTCCCTCGACCAGCCTCTGGATCCTCCCGCAGGGATGTTTTACTGTTGTTTCGGGAGTTTAGAAGAGGCAGACGGAGACGAATCCCTCGAGCGCGATCTACAGCAGACAGAAAACATCTCTCTTTAAAGCAACACTATTATTCACTGTTTTTGTTACTGTCATCACGGCTATTGATTGGCTATCAAACCCTTTATGTATAAAACGCAGGATATTCATTTATATGTGTGGCAGTCATTTAATAAATCAACTCCTGGTTCTGATGTCACACCCATGATGGTTTCTGAACAACCAAAATTCAGTTTTACAGCTTAACTATATTTAAAGTTGAAATTTAATAAATGGTCAGTGTGGACTATTTTGAACTGTGAATGTCTACTTTCAACTTTAACAGTAATTACAGGTGATGTAGTACAGTAAGTGTCTGATGGTACAGTATATATGTGACATACTCGAGTGTCTCCAGGACAGAGGCAGCTTGTGATTGAGATCTTGTGTGTCGTGAAGTTTCTCGTCCGGCATGACTTCAAAATTCAGAATAAACATGATCACCACTCCATCTTCATTCTTCACTGGCACTACATCCACCAAACATCGAAAACACACACCTGTCAGAAACAACAACAACAGCCTGTCAGAGATCTACACACAAACACACA
>JAZGTJ010012409.1:0-15894 GCA_036877575.1 Botia almorhae
GGTGGAAACAGGAGAGTTAAGGTGCACATTTAATTCTTCAGTGAGTTGGGCAGCTGTGGTTTTATGTTTTTTGGATACAATCCGGGTTAGCACCCGGACATCCCTTTCAGACAGCTTCCACTTGCATCCACAGTCCCTGTTGGATGTGGTTTGTCCTTCTTGGCGGGTTGCTGACATTACCCTGGATACCGTGGCTCTTTATACATCACAAAGACTTGCTGTCTTAGTCACAGATGCGCCAGCGAGACGTGCACCAACAATTTGTCCTCTTTTGAATTCTGATATGTCACCCATAATGTTGTGTGCATTGCAATATTTTAATCAAAACTGTGCTATTACTCTGCTAATTAAACCTTCACACTCTGCTCTTACTGGTGGAATGTGCAATTAATGAAGATTGGCCACCAGGCAAATTTAGCCATGAGACCTCCAACACTAAATTGGCCAGTGTTTCAGTTTCATTGTCCAACCCCTGTATATATACAGTGCCTTGCAAAAGTATTCATATGCCTTGAACTTTTCCACATTTTGTCACATTACAACTACAAACTTAAATGTTTTTTTATTGAGATTTTATGTAATAGACACATAGTAGCACATAATTGTGAAGTAGAAAGGAAAAGATACATGGTTTTCAAAATTTTAAGCAAATAAAAATCTGAATTGCATTTGTATTTAGCCCCCCTGTGTCAATACTTTGTAGAGCCACCTTTCACTGCAATTACAGCCGCACATCTTTTGGGATATGTCCCTACCAGCTTTGCACATCTAGAGACTGAAATTTTTGCCCATTCTTCTTTGCTCAAGCTCAGCCAGATTGGATGGGGAGCATCTGTGAACAGTAATTTTCAAGTCTTGCCACAGATGCTCAATGGGATTTAGGTCTGGACTTTGACTGGGCCATTCTAACACACAAATAATCTTTGATTCAAACCATTCCATTGTAGCTGTGGCTGTATTTATGGTCATTGTCTTGCTGGATGAATCTCCTTACCAGTCTCAGATATTTTGCAGCCTCCAACAGGTTTTCTTCCAGGATTGCCCTGTATTTAGCTTCATCTATCTTCCAGCTTCCCTGTCCCTGCTAAAGAAAGGTATCCCCACAGCATGATGGTGCCACCACCATGTTTCACACTGGGGAAGGTGTGTTCAGGGGATGAGCAGTGTTACTTTTCCGCCACACATAACATTGCATTTAGGCCAAAAAGTTCAACTTTGGTTTCATGTGACCAGAGACCTTCTTCCACATGTTTGCTGTGTCCCTTAAATGGCTTGTGGCAAACTGCAAACAGGACTTCTTATGTCTTTCTGTCAACAATGGCTTTCTTCTTGCCTCTTCTCCATAAAGGCCAGATTTGTGGAGTACATGACTTATAGTTGTCCTTTGGACAGATTCTCCCACCTGAGCTGTGGATTTCTGCAGCTCCTTCAGAGTGACCATGGGCTAAGCGACCCTGAGAGCCACAGCCTGGAGTGCAGACGGACTATTCTTTATCAGGAGATGGTGTACGCACCAGTCCTTTCCCCGGAGTAGGGCAAGGTGGAGAGTCTTGGTGTTCCACTGTCAGGCCATTGCCAGGCCATTGACGGTACCCCCGTTCTCAATAAAAGAGCAGTTCCTCCTACTCCAGACCCAGCTGGATGCTGTTCGACAGTGAGAGACGTGTTGCTTCCTCACTCACGAGCGCTTCCTTTTAATTTGCCAAAGCAGGTGAGGCTGCGTTTGCGAGATGCATTGCCTCTGCATGTGCCTCACGCCTCCCTGTCAGGGCTAGTAGCTCAGCTTCCCTCTTTAGCTTGAACCTGGCACTTCTCCTGGTGCCATTTAAGTCTGGGGGCCTGGCTAGTGCTCCCCAGCTGTCTCGTTGGCTCCTGAAGATGATCAGACTCGCCCACGTGATTCAGTTTGCCAGGTGCCCGCCCAGGTTTCAGAGGCATCCATTCTACCTCAGTAGCGGCCAATAATGTTTTGGTTCTGCAAGCGGAGATTGTGGTCCTTTTGGCGAAGGACACAATAGAGCCTGTCCCTCCAGTTGTGATGAAGTCTGGGTTTTACAGCCCGTACTTCATTGTGCCCAAAAAAGAGGTGGGCTGCGGCCAATCTTAGACCTGCGTGTCTTGAATCAGTCCTTGCATAAACTACCTCTCAAGATTCTCATGCAGAAATGCATTCTTTTGTGCATTCGCCCCAATGATTGGTTCGCAGCGATCGACCTGATGGAAGCATACTTCCACGTCTTAATTCTGCCTCAACACAGGTCGTTCCTTCGGTTTGCGTTCGAGAGTCGGGCGTATCCGTACAAAGTCCTCCCCTTCGGGCTGTCCCTGTACCCCCATGAGGAGGCTGCCCTTGCCCCATCACGGGAAGTGGGCATTCGCATTCTCAACTATCTTGACAACTGGCTTATTCTGGCCCACTCTCGAGAGCAGTTGTGTGAACACAGGGACCAGGTGCTCCTGCACCTCAGCCACCTGGGGCTTCAGGTCAACTGGAAAAAGAGCAAGCTCTTTCCAACACAGGGCATCTCTTTTCTCAGTATAGACAGACTGGGTCACTAAGGTGGCGGGCCTCTCCGACGAGCGCGCCCAGTCACTGCTGCGATGCCTGAACATGTTCAAAGCCAAGACAGTTGTCCCACTGAAACACTTTCAGAGGCTCTTGGGGCATGTGGCATCCATGGTCATGGTCACGCTGCTTGGCCTGATGCATATGAGACCACTGCAGCACTGGCTACACAACCAAATACTGGGATGGGCATGGCACCATTCCACAAACCATGTTGTCACACCGTCCTGGCGCCAAATCTTCAGCCCTTGGTCGAACATTGCCTTTTTACAAGCATCCAAGCATGTTGTTATGACAACGGATGGCTCCAAGACAGGCTGGGGCGCTGATGTGCAATGGGCAGATGGCTTCGGGCTTCTGAACAGGACCTGGGTGCCTGTGGCACATCAATTGCCTCGAGTTGTTGGCAGTGCTTTTGGCTGGTTTCATCCGTTGCTGCAGGGTAGGCATGTGTTAGTTCGTACTGACAGCACAGCGACTGGCGTACATCAACCGTCAAGGCGGTCAATGCTCATGTCATGTCTTAACTCACCTGCCATCTCCTCCTTTAGAGTCAGGCAGTCCGGCTGATCTGGAGTTGATTCTGGAAGGTGCAGGTGAACCTGTTTGCCTCCCAGTACTCCTCCCGCTGTTCTTTTTCCTGTCTGAGGCCCCTCTCGGTACAGATGCGTTGGCACACAGCTGGACCCGGGGCTTGCACAAATATGCGTTTCCCCCAATAAGCCTCCTTGCACCAACCCTGAGCAAGGTCAGGGAACTGGTGAACCCTACTTTGTGATTCCTCCAGTCAGTGGGCAGGCTCGGCGGAGGAGCCTCACGTCAGACCCAGTACTTGTGTGTATGCCGCAGTCAGCCTATGTGCTGGGCTAGGTGCCCCATGTTTAGTAATTCCCCCTTTATTAATCCTATGTGTGTATTCTCCATGATACGGTTTACCTATTGGTGAACAAGTATCTTTCCCTTGGCGCTGTACTGTTGCCAGTTTCTGTGAACAGTGAGCCGTCCCAGTAGGTAGGACCTACAAAGAGACAATTCCCATAGGTAGTACTGCCTTGTCATTCTTTACCTCATCTCCACACGTTACCACCTTTTAGCATGGTGTGGTCTCTGCAGTGGCCTCAGTGGTCTGGGTGGTCTCGTTTTCCCCAGTGTTTCTCATGGCTATACCAAGACAGGAAGCCTACCTGTGCACTGCGGTGCCCTCTCCTGGGGGGACAGGAAGAATCATCACTCTCGAAGGTGATAGGGCTCTTAAGCGAGACTCCATAATATGTCAGTTTGATGACGTAACATCTCTGTTCCCTCCTTCAGGGAACGAGGGTTACATACGTATACATACATACAATGTTTTTGGTTGTAACTTCAGATTGTTTAATTTTTTTATTTTTTTTACGTGTGTATTTGTATTACCAGCACAGTACT
The DNA here is from genome assembly GCA_036877575.1 of Botia almorhae. Taxonomy (NCBI): domain Eukaryota; kingdom Metazoa; phylum Chordata; class Actinopteri; order Cypriniformes; family Botiidae; genus Botia; species Botia almorhae. Next base: position 3,989 of record JAZGTJ010012409.1, read on the forward strand.
TGTAGTAAATGTTTACTGTGACAAAGTAATTTAGTTCTACATGTTTTTAGAACATTTGCATTGAACTTCATGGAATATTTTAATTGGCAAAATGTTTAGTGTTTATTATAAAAAAAGCAACATGAGTGTTCATTAATCATAACTTCGTTTTTTAATTATGTATACATAAACAAAAGTTTGACAATATATTTGATCTGTAAATGTGTTTACAAGAGAAAACAAACTTTCCTAAGACTTGAGAAGAAAATATTTTTAAAGGAAATGTAACTGACACCTAAGGAAAGCCACTGATAATTTTAAAGAGCACTCTAGAGGTAACTTTTTGCCCCAATGACAAGCAAAAGGTAAGAACATAGAACTGCATTTATGAAACTATTACACTTTATTATAAAACGTGCTTTTCTCAAAAGGTCAAAAAGGTTTATCAAATCAATTCATCTTAAATGGTTTAAAATGTTAAAGGTGTGTGGGAAGGGGACATTATCAAGACAGCAGAGTATGAGAGACAGACAGATAGAGCCCTAAAATTCAGGGCTACATTGCAAGTATTGTCCACAATTTTAGTTCTGTGTTTATAATGCAAGAAATTTCTGCCAACATTTGTTCACATAAATTAATCCACACACATTACCATTTTTTTTTTACCTCACCTTAAAATGATAATGGAATCTGATATTAGAATCATCTCTGACCTTTTTCTGTCAGCTGTGAAAAATTTAAAAACAGCTGTTATTCCCTCACAACACTGAAATGTAAACATCTTTTTAATCTTGTTTTACATTTTAACAACTCAATTAATGCTAAGCCTGGCTGTTTAACAAACTATATTCTGATTATAAACAAAGTATTACATTATTAATGCTGTTTAAGTTAACTCAAAAGTCTGAAAATCTTATGCCACGTCAAAAAGTGACAGTTTACCAGAAATTTTTCAGCTGGCCTAAATTATTGCTTAAATTATTAAATTATTAATTTATATGCTTTAAAATAGATGATAATTTTCGATCAATTTTTTTTGTACCCAACAACATTTGTACTTTTTAAGTTTTATTAAAACCCAAAACATTAAACTCAAACATTAAAACTAGTTCAAGTTTTACTAGTTAACTAGTAAACTAGTTAATTTATAGAAAATTATTATTTAAGAACCCCTGGCTATGGAGTGGGGACCACCAGGGGTCCCAGACCTAAGTTTGAGAACCCCGGTTTTAAAGTGTTACCAGGTAGATTTTAGAGTATGATTGTGATTAAGGGTTGTGATATCACAGTACAAAAATATACAATCATCATATCATGCACATGTTTTTCTATGGCATGAAACCTGAGAATCTCACCTGTGTATCCAATAAGTGTATGTAAAAGGAGGAAATACATTAAACATGTTTAAGAACACCATCCCTCCATGCCAATAAAGGTATGTTTTGTTTATAGGCTGTGTGGTTTTCCTAATGCAAAGGGAATCCCAAATATATAAGCCTGAGCAGAGATTCTTGCTGACTATACACCTGTGCCACAGAATGAGAAGGAGCAGTATCCTCTGCCCTTCACCTCAAGCCAGCATCCACTTTCTCACCTCTTTCTTAATAAACTCCCCTTTAGGTTACATTGTTTGGACCAAGGAGTGTTTATGCCACCTTTATACCTAATCATTGCTACAATATTCAGATTTATAATTATAATTTGTACCCTACATTTGTGAAACCTTTTCCTATAATCAGTGGTAGAGCCAATGGCTGTCTGGGGACTGGCTACCCTTAGTGCCACCCAAAGGTTTTATTTGCTACTGACCATTTTACATTTACATACATTTTACATTTAGTCATTTAGCAGATGCTTTTATCCAAAGCGACTTACAAATAAGGACAAGGAAGCAATTTCTACAACTATAAGAGCAACAATGAATAAGTGCTATAAACAGGTTTCAGTTATTCCAACAGTGTAAGAAGCCATTTTTTTAAATTAAAGAAGTAGAAATAAAGGTAGTGGTGGTGTTTTAGTTGATTAGTTAAGGAAGTAAAGATGAAATAGTTGAGTTTTTAGTCGTTTCTTGTTCTAATAGAGTTATAAAGTTCATTCCACCAACCGGGCAGAGTAAAAGTAAGAGTCTGGGAAAGTGATTTGTTCCCTCTTTGGTATGGAACCACAAGGCAACATTCATTAGCTGAACGCAAGTTTCTGGAGGGCACATAAATGCGAAGAAGTGAAAGCAGGTAGAGAGGTACGAATCCAGTAGTCACTTTGAAAGCAAACATCAGAGCCTTGAATTTGATGCGAGCAGCTACTGGCAGCCAGTGCAACTGGATGAACAGCGGAGTGATGTGTGCTCTTTTAGGCTCGTTAAAGACCACTCTAGCTGCTGCGTTTTGGATCAACTGCAGGGGTTTGATAGTACAAGTTGAAAGCCTTGCGAGGAGAGCATTGCAGTAGTCCAATCTGGAGAGAACAAGGGCTTTAACGAGAAGTTGTGCTGCATGTTTCGATAAGAAGGGTCTGACCTTCCTGATGTTGTAGAAAGCGAATCTGCAGAAACGAGCGGTTTTAGAGATGTGGTCAGAGAAGCTCAGTTGATCGTCAATCATTACTCCAAGGCTTTTGACCATCTTGGATGGAGTAATGGAGTAAACGGTTTAGCTCCTACATACCTAACTGAGCTCCTGTCACGCTACAACCCGTCCCATTCTCTAAGATCCCAAAACTCCGGACTTCTAATAGTTCCCAGAATAAATAAATCCACCAAAGGGGGTAAAGCGTTCTCATATGTAGCACCTAAACTTAAAAACACATTTTTTCAGTGAAGCATTCATGTAATACAGTGAACAGCAGCTACGCGAATTTTTTTTTCTGCCTTCCTCCCCTACCTCGGGATACTCATCCCGAGGTAACTAGAGTTTATGCCAGCGCCAGAAGAATCATCACATGCGCCCTCCCGTTCATAACCATTCTAGATGGTGGAGCTGAAAAACGAAGGAGGGCGTCCAATGTCCCCATCGCACAACACAAACTACTTTAAAACTACCACAATAATATTAAATGCATCACCTTCTTTTATTTATTTTCTTTTATATTTCTTTTGCTCACTTAGTGTAGTTGTGCAATCACTGGCGAGCTTGTAGAGATGCAGCAGTATTGACAGAGGAGAACTGGTTTTACGTGGGTTTCTCCTTCTTTTGTTTTCTCTGTGTCTGTCTGTGTGTGCTGTGTACTCTGCTTTGAAGATGTTATTAATGTACAGCTGCTTTGAAACAATGAAAATTTGTAAAAAGCGCTATATAAATAAAGTTGACTTGACTTGACTTAATGAATTGAAGCCGGATTGGTTGTTATCCATGAGGTTGTTCTGAGTGAGAAAGGCAGATACTTGATTGAACATGATTTTTTTCAGAATCTTGGCCATGAATGGAAGCAGGGATACCAGTCTGTAGTTTTCAAGTAGTGCTGGATCTAGGTTGGGTTTCTTCAGCAGTGGGGTTACCCTAACCTGCATAAATGTAGTGGGGAAAATACCAGTATGAAGAGATGTGTTAATTATGTGTGTAAGTGCTGGTGTGACTGCTGGAGAAATAGATTGAAAGAGATGAGATGGAATAGGATGGAGCGGGCAGGTGGTAGGATGGTTAGATCACATGAGTTTGGAGACCTCAGACTCAGAGAGCTGTGAAAAAGATGTAAGTGTTTGAATGTAGCAAAGTCATCAGTAGTGAGTGTTGAAGACGGAGGTGGAGGACAGAGGAGGGAAAAAAATGTTTTAAAGAGCATGCAGGAGTTAGAAGCGTTGTTAATTTTGTGATGAAAATATGTCTTTTTAGCAGTAGTGACATCAACCGAGAAGGAAGACAGAAGAGATTGGTAAGACATGAGGTGTGCAGTTTTTTCTGTCTTGCCCCACATTCTCTCCACACCCCTGAGTTTAGAACAATGCTCACAGAGAACATCAGTCAGCCAGGGTGCAGAAGGAGTGGTGCGGGCTGGCCTTGATGATAGTGGACACACTCAGTCTAGACATGATGCTAGAGTGGAGCAGAGTGTGTTAGTAGTGCTATAAGTATCAAGTGAGGAGAGTTTGTTAGATGGAGGGAGTGCAGATGATACCATAGAGGATAATCTAGTTGATATCCTATTTCATCTCTATTTGAAGAAAGTGTTCATTTTGATGTTTGCGGTGGTGCAGTACAGTTCAACCACAGTGGTCAAAAGGGAGCTCTAGCTAGGGAAAGACACTGGGTTTATTGACAGAGAAACTGGACTGTTTAATACTTCAAATGGGATTACCAACAGGGAATCACTTCATATGAAACATCTGGTCCAAATAATTGGGCTCATCTAAAGGGGTAATAGTTGTTTTCAACTAACATCAAATACTCAAGAAGAATGTAGAATCTCTAAAAAAGAGAGAGTATCTCTTTACTTTTTAAAAAGGAGTAGTGTGAACTTTGGGCACATAGCCAGGCTGAAGTTTCAGCATCACATGAGAATATCCCGGCCTAAACTCTAGGCACTTGCTACAACACAGACAATGCTTGTAAATCCCTGGCTCTCTTAATAGAAGTAAGTGCTGTCAGTAGGGCCGTTTCCTGGGAGAGGGCACTAAGTTACAATGGCTCTAGGGGTTCAAAAGGGACCCTTTAATAGGCTACAAGGAACTAAAAAGAAGCCTCAAGAAGAGGCATTCAACCTCCTAGTGCCTCTAATAAACCTAATGATCATGTCATGCTTGCCTAAGGACTTCCCATTTAGTATGAAGTATGGCGCATTAGTAGCCACGTATACCTTCAGTGTGGAAAGAGACAGCTGCTTCTTCAGCCGTTCATGTGAGAAGGGAAGCACTGACCTGAATAAATGGCACTGCCTATTCAGGGCAAGCAAAACTCCAGTTCTCCAGTTGATAGGCCAGTGACACAACATGCCTCTAGACAAATTTAAAAGGAACCCCTGCCTGTAGAAATGCTAGGTCTGACCAAGGGCTGAAGGTGCAATGACACAATGATGTAACATTCACCCGATATGCACCGCAGTGCCATATGCATATGCATGCATGGCCAAAGTGGTCTCATACATCGGGCCCCATCTTGCCCAAGGCATTTCAGCACCAACTAAATTTCATGCTCTTCTCCCAGTTGACCCGAAGCCTCAATCGATCTAGGTGGCTGAGAACCCAGTACAACTGCTTTCAAGAATGTGGTAGAATTAGCTAGTCATCGAGATTTGCTGTCATACATGCAACATCCACAATAATACATTTCAATAGAAATTCTAGGACACCAAAGCTATGCCCTTGTTGTATTTCTCCCTTATTTCAACACCTGATTCATATTACCAGCTCATTAGCAGAGCGATTCAAGCATCAAACTGTGTTAAGCAAACAAAACATGCAAAATGTGTATTGCTGGCGGTTCCCAGAAAAGTTGTTGAAAACCAGAGATTTAAAATGTTTACTTAGTTTTATTAAAGACACACTCCTAATACATTAAAAATCACCGCAATGACCTTGTTTTTTAAGACCAAACATCCATCCATACATTCTTTAAAGTCACTTGTCCTTTTTAGGCTCACGGGGGGCTGGAGCTTATCCCTACATATCGGGCCACAGGCAGGGTACATCCTGATTAAATACCCAGTCTGTTACAGGGCAAAAACTCACAGATACCCAAACACTCACAGAGCTAAGGACACTTTTATTATATTCAGTTTACCTACCCTGATGTCTTTTGACTGTGGGGGAAATCAGAGTGCCTGGAGTACACTCACACTGACACAGAAAGAACAGAATAATAATATTAATAATTAATAATATGTTACTACTGTCATTAAACCTCGGAAAGTACTTCACTTGTCATCTCGCTTATACAACACCAGTAGCCATAACACCGTTTTATATTTACACTGTTGTGTATTTTGTAGTCTTACGTGTTAAAAGCAATATGTCATCAGATTATACACGATAATTGCACAGTTCTTTATTTCACAGTGTCTTTGTTACACATTTCAAGTACATACTATAGTAATAACATTAAATTAGGCATAATTGCATGCAACTAACTCTATACTAAGTAAATGTTGTTAACATTTAAAAAGCAAGAGCATTGTTAATGCATTTAAATAGATGTTGTACATTACGCTAGGGTTACGAAGGGTTACGCTAACCCTTCCGTTAAGCTTTCTAAAATTTTGTACAATTTTCAAACCCATTGTTGTATTTATATATAGGTGTCATGTTGACAAAAATAAAGAGTATATATTTATTAAAAACAAATCAATGTTGTTTTGTCTTTTAATGTGTATTATACATTTATTTACAAAAGTTATGTGTATGTTTCATTTCTCTTGCTAACAAGATGATTTTATCAAAACAATAACTCCTTGTATTAAAGTAACATTTTCAATGTATTATAATCCATAGATCCATTTATTTAGAAAAGCAATTCATTTTTCCAAAAAAGGCAAGATCTTTAGATTGTTTATAAACTTAAGAAATGTTTGTCTTATTTCCTTTGTTCTCCATCCATAAATTATTGGGTTACAGCAACTTGGAACAAGTAAGTATAGGATGCTTATGAATATACGAATGTTGGAAGATATGCTATTCCTTATTCTGTATATTAAAAATGCTATCAAGGCACAAATCAAACTTAGTGTCAAAACAAGTAAGTGGGTAACGCAAGTATTAATAGCCTTTAAATGGGCCTTACCAGATTTGAACACTGAGGCAAAAATTACAACATAAGAAATAGTAATAAGAAAAAAATCTGCAATTGGTATAACAAAAGCATTTAAAAGTCCCACAAAATTATTTATGGATATATCTCCACATGCCAGTTGAACCAATGGCATGTGTTCACAAAAAGAGTGATCAATTATGTTTGAACAAAATGTCCGTTTTCCAGCCAGAGACACCATGATTACCACCAGGACAGCATTTCTCAATACTGGTGGAAAAACAAACTTTAAAAAATTGCCAATTTCCATGTATTTATGGTAGAAAAGTGGTCTACATATTGCAAAGTAACGATCTATTGCCATCCAAAAAAGCAAAGTAGTATTAAATGATCCAGTAAAATAAATGCAAAACATTTGTATCAAACAACCAGATAAAGATATATCATTTCTATTAAACAATAAGCTAAGAAGCATGTCAGGTACAAAAGATAAAGGCATTATTAGGTTTGAAACAGCCATAAGGCTTATAAGTATGTACATAGGAGAATGCAAAGATCTTTGTGTTATAATTAAATAAATAAGAACTGAATTTGCTATGGTAGACAATACAAACATCAGAAAAAAAGGGATAAATAGCAAAGGCCTCCATTCTCCTAGGCTGTAGAAACCATTCAGTTTAAAGTCTGTGAATGAAATGTTTTCTGCAGGAAGATCATTCATGCTGACAAACCCTTGAGCACACACAGAGATCTGTTTAAAGAAATCAGATTTATGAAACTAAGAGAATTAAAACTAGTTACGTTTCCATTCTAACAACACTCTAACATACTATTGCAGGATACATTTACACCGTGGGATCAAGTATTTCTCTGTAATTTATTTTTTGTAAATAAATCATTCAAGAAACAATTATCACACAATTCAATATTTAGGTTTTCCCCATTATAAGATTTTCCTAGAAAGTATCCTTAAAATATTTTAAATATCAACAATAAAAAATTTAACATTTCTGACAATGTTAAAGTTTACCTTAATTCTGAGGTTTCTGTAATTATACTGAGATAAATCTGCACAAGAATGCTGTGGAGAAAACAGAAAAGCTTTCTCTGACAAGCCAGAGTTTCGATTAATAAAGAACACAATTCATACAAAACAGGAGGAGAAAACAAAATATGATGTTAAATCTTTCAACAACATGCATTTCTATGTGCTCTCCTAAACTGGTGATGGTGATACTATGATAACATGATTAGCACTTTTAGTCTCAGTGTTACTTGTTCCCAGTGTTACTTGTTAGACTAAAATGAAAGCTTGACACTTGCTATGGTTTCTAAATACATCATGTTGTGTTCCCATGTGTCTATGTGACACTCCCAATGAATGGGGAGTCATGGACCTGCTCCCATCAGTGGTAACCATTTTTGATGTTCTGGGAAGACATGGGTAATGGCATTTTTAAGGTATTTCGTCATGACAGTAAACATTTCAATAGTTATGAGAATATGATGTGGGCAGAAATGTAGAAGCCAATATAACTGAAACAAACAAACACAAAGTATGCTCTTACAAACCTAATATATGGCTATATACATTTACTGTATTAATGAACTTTAAAAATGTTTGTTTTATTTCTTTTGTTCTTTCTTCATAAATAATTGGGTTAAAACAACTTGGTTAAAACAAAAATGTTCTATGTAAACACCTCAATTGGAATAAAAAGGCATAAACCTATTTAAATTTTAATCAGTTTGAGAGGGCTGGAATAAACCGTCTTTATAAACAAAAAATTCCACAATGTAAATGTATTAAACCGATTACTTTGGTCTACATCCTTCTGAGCATACTTGGTGTTGACGTAATTTAGGCCAATCACTGTAAAATCACGATAAAAACCATGCCTGGTTGCATGAATACAGTGAGGGTATCCTCACTGTAAGGGGGAAATTGCCTAAGGGACAGCATTTCTTTATGAGCGTTGCAGCAAAAGTATTTATACTAAGTATTATACCATTGCCTTGCTTACGTTCACATATTTGTGACAGACTAAGCTACCACTTACAGCATACAATCACATTTGAGAAAACACGCTGGATAGACATGTTTCACTCTCACATACAGCTACTCAAATGGTCTTTTTAAGTACATTGTGTGTATATTCATGTTAATACTACTAATATTTGACTAACTGGGGCCCAGGTCAGGAAGCAGATAGACTGGCTTAACCAACTGTCTGCTAGCCGTCACGTCACAAATGTCACATAATTTGCAACACATAGAATCACCTAAATATTATCATTTAGAGACTGTGTCTGTCCCCCAGAGTGGTAAATACAAAAACCCGTAAACAATTAAATAGCAATTTAATTAATGTTAAACAAATAAAAAAGATACATAATACAGACAAACAAAAAGATCTGACTTTAGTTACAATTTTTTGGAAGTAATGGTGCCTAATATAACTTCATCTGTGGTAAATAAGCAGACTTTGTCATTTCTACTGGCTACTGTCTACAGGCCACCAGGGTACCACGCAGACTTTATCAAGGAATTTGCTGACTTTTTATCAGAAATAGTACTGGCCACCGATCAAGTCTTAATTGTTGGTGATTTAAACCTCCATGTGGATAATAAAATGGATGCATTGGGTTTGGCTTTCAAAGACATTTTGAACTCTGTTGGTTTCTCACAACACATCAGGACCAACTCATTGCCATAATCATACCTTAGATTTTATCCTGTCTTATGGTGTAAATGTTGATGGCATCATTATTCATAAAATACATTTACCTATGGCTGCAAATCAGCTACTTGCTATAAATACAGTAGAACAATAAATTGTACCACTAAAGATTCTTTCATTAAAAATCTATCTGAACTTCCTAAATCCCTTCAATTCCTAACGTAACAGATAACTTTGAAAACCTTGACAGTGCAACAGAAAATGTTAACTCCCTATTTTCTAACACCTTAGACATAGTTGCTTCTCTTTGGTTATAAAAGATAAGGGACAGCAGTCCAATATGGAGTACCCCAGGGCTCAGTGCTTGGGACCCTACTTTTCACCCTGTAAATGCTACCTCTGGGAGCAATTATTAAGAGACATGGAGTTAGTTTTAATTATTATGCTGATGATACTCTATATCTAGCTATACATTTCTTCTAGGCCCAACGAGACACATAAATTCACCAAACTAATAATTACATAGTCAATATCAAAACTTGGATCCATCACATACTGGCCCACTGCCCTTCTCCACTGGGGCCAGCAGAGACTGTTGACTTTGCAAACCACTTACCATGCAGACCACTTACCACGTTAACCATGCAGCACACTGCTCTTGTGACAGGTTTTGCTGTAGAGAGTGGATGCTCCACTCCCACATGGTCCAGCTTTTGGAGTCAACATAATGAATAACAGGCAGACCTTTTTTTTACTTTCTAGATTCCTTCCATTGGGCCATGGTTTTCTGGCCCTGATTTGGTTTTATATTGGTTATAATTTTCTATGGACACCATAACACATAGCTGGGGCCAGACCTTAGAACTTCCATGTCTAGTCCTTGGATGGGACAGTAGATTGAGCGGATTGAAAAGATCTAATTAAATTAAATGAAGGCAAACTATTTGTTTTAACAACGAGGTAGAGATATCTCATTAAATAAAAAAATATAAAGCATATTAGGTATAAAAGAAATAGGCACTACCTAGTACACGTATTAGTACATACACAAGTGAGTGCAGAGATCTTTGTGATTTGATTATATAAGAATATAACTTGTTGTGATAGACAATAAAAACATATGAAAGAAAGTGATAAATAAAAAAGCTCTTAATTCTTCTAGGCCGTAGAAATCTGTCTGTGATTGAAGTGCAAGAAGATTCTTCTGTCAGTGTCTTGGTGTCCCTGTCTGGATTTTCCTGTGGCAGGATCCTGACAGTACTACTTTTGTGTCACAACTTGTTTGGACCCTGACTCAGTCCTAGTTGTGGTTCTTGTATCATGGAAGTAGACATGCTCTGTGTCTTCTGTGATCTGTGTTCTAGTGGTCTTTGTGTGGAAGCACATGGTCGTTGCAGGTAACGAAATCAAGGCAGTTTAAGTGATGTTAGGATGAGCAATGAACACAGAAACAATTCCAAGGAATACATGCATACATGCAGGTTTATTTCACTAAACTACGGGAAATATACACAATAACTAAACTTGAGATCTCATTTACATGTTTCTGGAAAGTTAATACAGTTCACCTGAATCCAAAATAACAAACCAATTATGCAAGCTATATTTCTACACTATACATATGTAGCCAAGCCACAAGGAGGCACTGTTGTACCTATGATGGTACGCAGGATTCCCTTTAAATATTCACTTCCGATCAGTAGATGAGCTGCGTTCAAATGTTTGGCGTGGTTGTTTGTTGCTGGAAGAACAATCTTTAGTAGGTTTTTTCCTTGAATGTCATCCTTGTTGAAGAGAGTGTTAACGTTTCATTTTTGGTTTAGATCTGTGAGGTATGTAATTAGTGCCGGCCTATGCGTCGCTGGTTAAAAGCCAGTGACTTATGATTATGATTTCTTTTTAGTCAATTGTGATGTCTTAAATTCTCATGCTGGAGGAGTGGCAGACGCTGAATGAGCAGCACAGTATACTACACGTGAGCGTTGACAATCGACCGTATGACGTTCATTCAGTGTTTTAGTAGTTTCAGTCCAGCTCAATTGATCATAGTTTTCCCGCCTTAATATTTTATTTTTCCATTTTTTGTTAATTGTTTATTTATTACTTTGTTTTCTGAGTATACTTCACACAAATAAGTAAACCGCCAGTTAAGAAATGGGGAATCAGGAAAATCAATGTTATCATCATAAACATAAAAACATTGCTGACTTGTTAATGTGCAATATTAAAGGTTACATTATTATACTGTAATTTAAATCTACACAAGCAGGCAAAATAAGTTAAAAAATGACTTGTATAACATGCATACAATCCATATATAAACAGGAAGAGTACATATACATATATATCTTTCTGTATTACGTTGATAGGATGGTATACCTATTATGTAGCAATATATAGCAACCTTAAATATTTTTTTCAGAAAAGATGCCTTGGGTGCAGTCAAAGTTAAAAAAAATCGGCAGTGAGAATAACTAATGATTAGACAATCAGACTTGTAACCCAAATGTCACAGGTTTGATTCTTACTGCCGGTAGGAAATGACTGAGGCCCTTAAGTTGCTCCCTGGGTG
>JAZGTJ010012410.1:280-15894 GCA_036877575.1 Botia almorhae
GTGTTTGTCTCATGTAGCACCTTGTTTCTGGAGGAACGTTGTCTCGTTTCACTGTGTACTTGTATATGGTTGAAATGACAATAAACTCCACTTGTAACTTGTAACTTGAGATGTTACTGATTCCGCCCTCTATGAACAACCCCAATGTTCTTTGTGGATGTCCCCTTGGTTTGGTGCAGGTCGATCTGGGTGTGACTGGTGAAATTCCTGAATCATAGATGGGTCCAATATGTCTGGTGGCCACCCATGATCTCTTCTCAGTACCATAGTCTTTCCAGTCAACCACGTAATGTATTCAGCACCCACAATGCCTGGAGTCCAGAATCTCCCTCACTAAATAAGCAGGGGCTCAATTAATTAAATGTTGAGGTGGTTCCAAGCCATGATTATGGGAGCCGAGAGCAGAGTGAACTGGCTTTAACAAAAAAACATGAAAAGAGGGAAAGATGTGATAATGAGCAGGAAGCTCTAGCCTGTATGCTACTAGATTAATTTGTTGTATAATATGAAATGTACCTATATACCTGGGGCTGAGCTTCCTGCTGAGTAGCTGCAACCATAGATCCCGGGTAAACAACCAGCCCCTCTGAACAAGCTGTAGTCGGGTCGAGATGCCTTCTATGGTCTGCTTTGATTCTTTGGCATCTGACCACTCATTGTAGCCTGACATGAGCACTGTCCCACACCTGTTCACTCCTCCTGACCCAGTTATCCACAGCAAACACTTCAGATGGTTAACCAGACCAAAGAAACATGGGAGGCTGATAACCCAGGACACATTGGAAAGGGGTGAGCCTTGTAGATAAATAGGTAAGTGAATTCTATGCATACTCTGCCCAGACCAGGAGGTAGGATCTGTGATTTGCTTCAAGTTCTCGTTAAACCTCTCAACCTGTCCATTAGCCTGAGGATGGTACCCGGAAGTTAAACTCACATTCATATCTAATAGTTTACATCCTGGGTATGGCCCTTTGTAAACAGAGGCCCATGGTCAGAGACTATGTCCTCTGGTAATCCATAAACCCGAAACATGGTGAAATTGGGTTTATGCTGCTTCCATTACTGTAGGTAATTCCTTTACGGGAACTAGGCGACACGATTTTACTTAAAAAAGGATCAATGATTAGCATTACTGTGGTATAACCCTATGACACGGGGAGATCAGTGACAAAATCAACTGCCAGATAAGAACAGGGACAATGTGGGACAGGCAGGGGTTTTAGGAGGCCAGCTGGAAGCTCCCATGGAGTCTTGGACTGAGCACAGACACTACAGGCTTTAACATACACAGTGAATGAATTAAAGTTGGCCACCAGAAAGAGTTGTACTAGTTCTATTGTTCTCCGAATACCAAGGTGTGCTGAGCTGAGGGATGTCTGAACCCACCGCATGATTTGCTGTCGTAGAGTATAACTACATACATACAGATTTAGTTCAACATACTGCTTGCTAGAGGGACATTTTGGGGAAATTGTTTTTATTTCATTGTTCTTTTTGTAGTTCCTCCATTATGTCCTAATGAATAGGTGCTATTATAAAAGTGGGTGGTAGAATAGGCTACCACCTATAGGGTAGAAAAGGAGACCATAAGTGGTCTCATTACAACCCTACTTTCGGGAAAGGACATCAGCATTTCTATGTTTGCTATGTATGTCTGCTATGTCTATGTATGCTTCCTGGCTGTGTGGCATGGATCATTATCCTGCTGGAAAAACCAATCCTCAGAGTTGTGGAACATTGTCAGAGCAGAATAACCAAGTGTTTCTCTAGAACAACCTTGATTTATGTGGCTTGATTTATACACCCTTCTCTAAGACGAATTTGTCCAATTCCAGCCCTGCTAAAACACTCCCAGATCATTACAGATGTTCCACCATATTTTACAGTGGTGCGAGACATTACTGTTTGTAGACTTCTCAAGGTCTCAGTCTAACAGTTAGATGACCAAAAGTTCGGCAAAGCTGAAAACTGGACTCATCATGACTTTACTCCAGTCCTCTATGGTCCAATCCTTATGGTCTTTTGAAAACCTCAGCCTGGCTTTTCTTTGCTTCTCATTGATGAAGGGCTTTTTTCTAGCTTTGCACGACTTTAGCCCTGCCTCTAACACCCTGTTTCGAACCTTCAGCGCCATGCACTTCATCCCAGCTGCCATTCTTTTTGTATGTCACTTGATGTCATCCTACAGTTTTTGACTCCCATATCAATGAGTTGGCGGTCATCTCATTCAGTGGAGTCGCTTTCGCACTCTACTGGTCTGTAGTTTTGTTGTCCCCAATGTCTGCAGTTTGACCTTGTTCTTGAGTGGTTCTCTAGTGTGAACCACTATTTTTTAAATTTTAAGGATGGAAGCAACCTAACGCGTAAAGCCAGTTGAACCCCTCTTTTCCTCACTCAAAACTCTTTTGGCATAGTCAACAGTTTGGTCAATTATTTAATTCCACTTACTTTTAAGGTTCTACTAACAATGTTTTTGCCATTAAGCTGGCCCTTTGTGATTGTAATAGTGATGACCACAACTGTGTTATCTATACTTCTCGTTAAATATTTTGTTCAGGTGATCACTTAACCTTCTGAGGTTGGCGGAAGCGCCGGCGCCTTCACTTGGCTTATTTTATTTAGCTGTAAAAATGATTTAAATAGTCCTTAAGTTTGTGGTCACACAAATTAAAGGAAAACATTCAAAACTGTAAAGGGTCTACTTTTATTTTGGTACTCTCTCAATGAAAACAAAATGAAAAATAAATGAAGAAAAATAAAAAAACAAACAGGATGCACTTTCTGCCGACTCTAAGCAAACCTTTTTGTGTGTGACAAAATGAGCTGTAACTCAGTGAATACTTAATTTACAGGTTTAAAAAAATGTCTAAATAAAGCTTAAAATGTCTGCTACTAAATATACTAGTCCACATCGAAAAAATTATTCACTGATTATGTGATATGCATGAAAGTAAAGCGAGTGCCAGTATCTTACTGTCGGCTTATTAGTGCTAATGTGACCACACCCCCTTGCTATTCATAAGGTAATTGTTTCAGCAAGACATGAGAATTGTACACGCCCCTAAATAACTAAAAAACATCGGTTTCACTGACTTTCCCACGAGTTAGAGGGATGGCACGCTACACATGTAAGAAAGCCCTTCAGATGGTACTGGACTCCGGTGAGGATGAGTTGCATTTTGAACAGCGACTGGATCCCACAGAAGATTTCATTTCAAGTAAGTTGTATTTTTTCAGTCGGAAAATATAATATCTGTGAATTTAACATTTCATTACATTTATTGACATCAAAATATATTTTGCAGAAGTAGTAAATTAATTGTAACTGAATTATATAGCGCATAAATGTAACAAACTCCTTCTGTGAAATTATCAGCCGCCTCTTTGTGAGTAAACATTTTTTCTGAAGCGTGTGAAAAAAAGGGGTTTAACTCAGCAAACATGCATGTTTATGTAAAGCTTAAAACATCTGCTATTGAATGACCTACCACATCGCAAATAAATAGTCACTGATTATGTGATTCGCGCAAAAGAAAATAATAAAGTATTCTGCAGGCCCTCATTAGCACTAATGCGGACACATCCCCTCGCTATTCACAAGGTATTAGTTTCAGCGGGAAGTGAGAATGGTATGATGAAACTGTTCATAAAATAGAGACTCAATAAAGACAAAACATAAAAGAATCTGCCACATGCTGTAAATGTAAAGCTGTTGTCTTTTTATGCAAAGGGCTATTATTTTTTAACTAGCCTATTGTTGCTAAATATAAAATCACGTGTAATTGTTTATACACGTGGTATAATATGAAATGGTATATTATGTTTTATTTATACAGCTTTTTATTTTTCATAAAATGCTACATTTTTCTTTTTTTAAGGAATGTGCATTTAACAGCAGAGTGCACAGGGAAAGCACACCTGCATCGTTCAGCACTCATATTACTCATATTAAGTAAGTACACAAAGTACCATTGTACAGATTTATCATTTTACATTGCATAATATTTTTCAGCTAGGATTCGGGAAAGCCCACGTGTGTTTGTGAAATGGATAGATACATGAGAGGTATCTGTCTGTTCAACAATCCATGCTGCTTTGACACTGTATGCAGAAGGATGAAAACACAGCATGCATGGAAAACACAGGTGCAGGAAAACTTGTCCTGCACCTGTGACTGCCTACAACCAACACATGTGGGGTGTAGACCTGTCTGATCAGCTGCTGCAGTATTACACCATGCAACATAAGACCATGAAGTGGTACAGAAAAATATTTCTTCACCTGCTGGACATCGCTGCCACCAATGCCTTTATACTCCACAAAGAGCTATATGGGAACATGACTCATAAACAGTTTCATGAACAGCTGATTGCAGAACTCTGTGGTTCATCACAGAAAACAGCACCAAAACATGTCAGTTGTAACCATGTGCCAGTTCCTGGAGCTGAGCTAGCCTTAAATCCCAGCCATCTTGCCACTGCCGGGCACCAGATCTGCGTTGTTTGCAAGGCAGTACGTGGCAAAAAACAACAAACACCATGGAAATGCCAGGCATGCAATGTACACTTGTGTCTTCAGTTGTACAGGAACTGTTTCCAGGAGTGGCACAAAGATGTGTAATATTCTATACTCTATTTACTACCCATACATACATATGTTTACATGTACACTATTATCCTGTTCATATATATAAAAAGCAGAATGAAAATAAAAACATGACTTTCCCTGTGATTTCTCTCATTCTTACTTCTATGGGCCATTAGGAGGCTGATGGTCTCTTAGGGGAGGGCCTTTGTTTCCTCAGGTGTAAATCACATCAATATTCATGACGATTGACACTCCCTCGCATACAGTCTTTCTAACACCAAAACTGTCTTACAAAATGTAAATCAATCTATTGTTTTATGTGATATACTGTAAAACATGATTTTTACACCATTGTATAACAAAAACTCTAGTCTATCACATCCAGTACTCAAAGGTCTTGTAAACAGATTTTGTGTGTGCTTTCTGGCCTTATTTTAGTAACTTAAAGTATCCTTTTCACCTTTTATGCATAAACACCATTTTCTCAAAAACAAAAACACATGCATGCATATGGCTGAGATATTATGGTAGCACAGTTTGTGCTGTATACAGTGTAACCATACTTAAGCAATTAGTAATGCTTCAATGGCATAAAAAAAGCATAAATATCAGAGCATGTCTAAACTTTTCCAGGGCCCAAAAACTGTCAGACGCCAGAGGGCTAATAGTCTGAATAGTTTGTGTTTATCTCCATTTTATTTTTTTATAATCACAAAACACTGCTTTACACTGAGTGGTAAGTTTTCACTCACACTGTTAATTTAAAAACTGAGCATGCTGTCTGATGTAGACATACGCTTCAGTGGTCTGTTCTTATCTGCCTAATGCTCAGTCAGCATGTTTACTAATAAAAATCAATATAACATTACATAAAGAACCCAATTATTGGAGAACGTGAAGCACTATGGCCCAAATACACATACAACCTCATATAAACTCATGCACACACTATCAAAAGCTTTAATTTTCCAACAAAACTAGATTCACAATCATTTAAAAGCTAAACATGCGTCCACTTTAATATTACACACTGCATTTTTACGTTACTGTATTAATGACATCATCAGAAGTCCAGTAACACTAATGCAGAGAGCTGTACATGTTTGATTCCTGTTAGCTGTTACCAATCTGAACTCTGATTAGACAGCCCAACTGCTCTCAGTGACTTAATAGAAAGAGACACACACGAGGCTGAGCACACTCCCTTGTAGCACTTACCAAGCACAAACTATTCGGCCTTTGAAAGAAGCATCCATTTAAAAATCATCCCTAACTTCTGAAACTCTAGCCTTCTGTATGTCTCGAATGATTTTTTTAAAAATTGTTTACATCTGCCCCAATGATGTTAACAGTACATAAAAGTAATTCAAATTTTTTTAAGAAATTCCCTTTGTCTTGCAAGGTGAAATAGTTTTGTGGGAATAATTAAATTCAAATTTATTTATCATTTTTCACAATTCAGCATTTTTGCAAAGCAGCTTTACAAAAACAAAATTTAGAACAACTAACTTATACAAAAAACGTACAGAATAAGGCTAAACAAGGTAAATGTTTTTCATAAGACGCAAATCAGCTTTGCTAAATTTAAAAATGTTCTATATGATCAGTTGACTGAATCGATATATTTGTAGCTTAATATGTGGTCATTTGTATATAACATGTGGGCTAAAAAAGGGCATATTCAAAAAACCACATCCAATGCTTGTCAGCAGCCCAAATATATTACTTGATATTTTTCAGTCTCTTTTATTATTATGTATTGGCTCTAAAACAGGGCTTGCAAAGGATGTTTTGGTTCCAACATTTTAACCAAATAGCTAAGTATATTTAAAATGCTTAATGCAAAGTATGTTTAATGCAAGGAGGTAAGTCTATTACAATTTTAAAGTTTCTGTAAATGCTTGCATAACAATCAGTGTGCATATACCTCCTTATAAATAATTCTTTAAGGGTTATAAAACGTGATGCTTACAACCATGGTCATGGGTTTGATTATAAGAGGAATCAAATACTGATTAAAAAAAACACTTGAATGCACTGAAATGTATGTTAAATGTGTAAATGTAAATCATCTTACATATGACTGTCTAATATATGTCTACATTAATCTATACAATACATTACTATGCCCACAAAGTTTACAAGTATTTGAATGCACATTTGCAAACTAGAGGACCTATTTGTTTGAAGTTCATGAGAAAAGCATGGAAAATGTTCTGATCAAAATGGCTTTATTGCATGTGACCTGTGGCAAACAGGAGTGCGCTCATGAAGACAGATACACTATATAATATGGTAGAATTTATATACAGCCCTGCAACCATAAACAATTATGTTCATATGGTCCAAATGTGTGGATTAAAATCTTTTCATCTTAGCACTATAATGGACTGGAAGACAAACTTACCTCTGTGTAGTCAAAGTCTGAGAGTGGAGCTATACTCTTAATGTACTCTGCTCTAGGATGGTTGGAAGGGTTGGCGAGCGACACAGGGGGTGTTAAGGTGCTCATAGCAGATATTATTGTCTAAAAAGAGAATCAAATGAAAACAGAAGAGTTAGGCAGGACAAAAGTGGAATAAATAAAAAACGAAGCCAAGCAATATTGCTGGATGGAGTGCTGTCAGAGATTTTATTTTCAAAAAATGACTTACCACAATGGCATCCTTTACATTTTTTCGGATATCCAGGATTTTCTGCTGCTTTTCTCTGTACAAGGAAAGGAGAAACAATATCATACAAATGTGAATGACAGAATTGTGATGTGACAACTGTGTTGTGATTATAAGCTGTTTTATTGAGCAACACAAATTCTTGCATTTTTCTCATTTCCGGACATTTTAATAGACAATGTGGAATCAGGGCCCAGCACCTTTACGACCACAGAATACATTCAAAATGTGTGATGAGCAAGAAATGCTGCACTCATCTACACGACGACCCAAATGCTGTGAGCAGACCAAAAATTAGCCCCCCAAAAAACTCGGTAGATAGGCAGTTTAGAAATGAGGCCCTAAAATGCTCCATGCACGTATGATGCCCATAAGTGCTGCACGCGCACTTGATGCCTAGAGATGATGTATACGTGTGCAGCTCACTCAGTTTTGCTACAACATCTCACGAGCATACCGGATGCAGAGACGTACATCTACTTATACAAATTAGCCGAATGTTGTCAACATTTATCCTCCGCATTTCACATATATGAAATTCGCAACCAAAATAAACACAGTACAGGCCCCGTGTTAATAAAAAAAACGATAAACACACACTCACTCTGCGTTAAAGCCGTTGACGTGCAGGATTCGCATCTGTTTGACTATCGTGCTCTTCCCGGACTCTCCAGCGCCTTTGAAATAAAAAAAATACAAGACATCACTATGCACAGGCTACATATGAGCTTGTCCATGGCCATGAGGAATCAGAGGACGCTGATACGCATGTATCTACGGCTCTGTCTTACCTAATAAGAGCAGACGGTGTGTTGCTTTATATGCCTGTCTCTCTTTCTGTAACTGTTTCTCGATCTTTTTATTTGCCTCTCGCTGCGCCTTCTCGTCGATGCGCTGGTCTTCTGTTTTGCTGTTGCCCAAACAGCCCATCTTTGAAGCCTCTCGTCTCAAACACACACTAAATATTAAAATCACAAATCGCTCTTGTATAATGACTTCAAATGTATCGGGTTGATAAATGGGGCGAAAAAACTGTGCGCCTCGAAAAGGTCTAGTGTTAACCCTTCACGAATCTGAGCAAAATATTTAATCCGATCCTCGTGATATATTCATGATCAATGCATGACAATCGGACACGATGCAACAGAGGCTCAGATCTCCGTGTCTCCTTTCCTCTCGCAGTTTTGCTGTAATGTGTCTGTTTGTGTTTGCGTTTTAACTCAGCACTGCCTCTCTCTGCGCTTACAGGAAGTGACACTCCACACTCAACTGCTGATCTCAGGTCAGCCTTTCATATACTCATGTCATTTGGGTTTAAAGCTTATGCAATTCTTTATTCTTAAGTGATTTTATTAAAGCAGAACCACTTAATCAAGCTTTTTTTAATCACATTTAACAACATATAATCAACTGACGTATGTGCCTGCGTGTGTTACACAGTATAAAGCAACACTATGTTTAAGTTGCTTGTTCAACTTAATTAAGCAAAACTATAAAGTCTTATACTATAAATTTTATATTTAAAACTGGGCCTAGTTGTTGTAGTACATATTAGTAGGCTTAATATTTAAAGTATATTAAAATATTTACTACCTATAAAAACCATCTTACAAAACCACTGCAAGAGAAAACAAGTGTTTGTACGAATAGATTTTGACACTTTTAAACCTTATAATATCTAAAATACAGCCCTTGTGACAAATTCATTAAAAAAAACACTAGCTCTGGTTTTCCCTCAAAGTCAAAAAGAACATAAGGCACAAAAGTAAGAACACACTAAACAGTTATGTCTTGGGAAAAGAATGCTACAGTGTATTGCAAATACAGTGGATGTCATGCAAACTAAGTTTGTACTGTGCATACCATGGTCTGCAGCTGTACAAGTGTAAGTGTACAGCTTAAATGTAGGAACTGAAATTGTATATTATAAAACTTTTATTTAAAAAATTATAATTTCCAAACACAAGTGGGTGATGTATATAACCGGTGATATATTCTAAATGTTTATAGGATGATTCCGATCACACCATAAGATACAGAGAGGATGAATTCTGGCGATGCAGAATAAATGGAAAGAGATGGAAACATGAAAATGAGATGCAAAATGTATTCTCACTTTATTTTCATATGTATTGACACACAATTTAACTACAGAATACAAACAATGGCTTTTAACGATGAAGGTTCTGCTCTCCCTCTAGTGGACATAACCAGAAATTGCAGAATTTGCTATAAAGGGATAGTTCTGGCCCAGCTTTCTAAGGGCATTATATTTGCCTGGGAATTTAAAGCGCAAAATGATGAGATTTATGATCATTTTTTATCATTTGGGTTACCTATTCCTTTTACTGACATATTTAAATTTAATTGGGTACAGGCAGTGTCTTTTGTAGTCTGTTGAACCATCAGTCATCCTTTCTTGCCCTATTGGCAAAGCAAGCTGTATTTTTACTGCATTTTGCTGCTTAATAAAATAGAAAACGCCATGATAATTTAATTGCTATATAATCATAATAATAGCACATGATGTCCATACATATAATAAACTATTTTTTCTCTTTTCTAATTATTTTAGTTTACTAATTTATTCAAACTAGCAGCTATAGCTGTCTTAATTGATTTAATATGAATGGTATTATATTACAGCAGTCAAAAACTGAATGATTTTGTAGAAAGCATAATTTAATAAGCTTTAATTAGTCAACAATTAACTTATAATTAACAATCACTTAACTTTAATCATGATTTAGATTATTTAGGGTAAGTCTTTTTAACCAGTCTTACTAAATTTGCTAACTGTTAGTTAGCTAATGTGACATTACTGGTCACATTGTGTTTATTACTGGTCATGTTGTGTATGTATTTATTACATTGTTTGCTTTCTTTCTGCACATTTAATTCAGACCTTATAACAGGAGTGAGAGAGACAGAGAGAGGGAAAGGAGCTTTCTCCAGTATGGAAGTCCAAATGGGTCATATTTTAGGTAGTTGTTCCCTGCTTAGTCACAGCAGTGTGGTGTTATAGCTGCAATTAGTAACATTATGCTTCTGTCGCCATTTCTGCTGGTAACATTTCTCAGTGCCTGATATATTGTCAGACATATTGTCAGACCCGACAGTTTCTTATCAATAAATAATTATAAGTCATTATAATAAATTCTAAGTCATTATATCGTATCCATTAATATCCAAGAAAGTTACAAATTGCAGCTTTAGCAATGCAACGATGTAAAACGCAATATATAAATAAAATTGAATTTACTTTATGGTTGATAAACCTACCAACCCAAAAAAAGGTTAAATTGTTTAATGCTTTTATAAATTGTTTATATACTTTTTAATGCATATTAAATTTTATATGCTCAGTTCTGAATGACTGGACTGTGTTCCTTAAAACCATTTAATGTACAGGTAGTACTAGTCAGTTTCAATATTTGATTGAAAACTAAATATTTAACTTTTTTATTTTAATTACTGTTTTGGATAAACATGCCTTCTATTGTGCTTATAACAATCATTTATTCTTCACCCAGTGTTTGACATAAGGTGAAACAGGAAAAATAGTTAATTCTGTATAATTTTTTAGAAGACTTACCCACTATTGTATTGATGTCTTACCTGTCCCCCCAGATCCTGCTAAACTTCTACTACTACACTATTATTAACAAACTGCATCACAATGTGGTATGGTTTCTGCACTGTCTTAGACCAAGGGCCCCAGCGGGTGGTGAAAACTGCTTAAAACGTTTCTGAAGTTCAGCTTCTCTCCATCAAGGACATCCATCACAAATGGATGGATGGTGAGAAGCATTATCAAAGACACCTCTCAAATTAATTGTCATATTATTTTAGTAATAATTATAGCCTAATACTAATTAAAAACAGTAATGGGCCAACAAGCCAAATGTAGTCTTGATCCTCAAGGGCTTGAGCTATCTGCTTAAACTACTTCTATTTGTAAAATATTCTTTTAATTTAAGTTTAAGATTGTGAGTTATTACAGTTATGTGAATACTTTTGTGCAAGTCTGTGACTAGATAGGATACTTTGTAATGGGTATGGGAGGTCGATGGGCGAATGAACCCATTTTTTAGGGCCTCCTTGATGTATAAGTCCATCGCAGCCCGCTCAGGGATTAAAAAGGAAAAGAGTCTCCTTTGAGGAGGACATGTTCCAGAGGGCAATTCAATGGCGCAATCATAGGGTCGATGAGGGGGTAGCACAGCAGCTCTGGTCTTGCTGAAAACTTCAATTAGATCAGCATATTCTGAGGGAACTTGAGCAAGTTTAGGGGAGGGTTCTGCATGATTAGAAACATGATTCTTTACCTCAGAACACTTGAGAAGGTTTGCTGACTGAAGTTTTAAAGTTGACACAGGGGCGGTTTTAGGCATGGGCGAATGGGGCAGCACATGACACGTGGGGGGCGGCACACGAACTTTGAGGGGAAAAAAATCATCTGTGCCACTTAGTTTTACTTGTCCTATTCGTAATAAGAGCGGTGTGGTGCTTTTACTGACCTGTCCAGAGCCCAGGGGTCGACCGTCCAGTGCTGTAATAGAGAGAGAGCTCTTTGGAGAGTCAAAGTCTTTATGCCTAAGTCCTTGGCCACGTCTAGATCCATAAAGTTCCCAGCAGCTCCCGAGTCAATAAAGGCCTGGAGCTGATGCTGTTGGTCGCCTTGGCTGATGGTGACTGGGAGAAAGACTCCAGATGATGAACTGGGGGTGGTGTCTACTCTCGTCCAGGACCCCCTTTTCCCGGGTGAGAGCTGGCTTTTCCCAACAGTTCCAGGCAAGAAAGGCGAAAGTGACCAGGCTTTCCACAATACAAGCAGCAACGTTCCCTCATTCGTCTGTCACGCTCAGCCTGAGTCAATCTGGCTCTCCCCAATTGCATAGGCTCTTCAAGATCGTTAAGAGTTGTTGTAATAGGGCAGGCCTGCTCCATTGTCTTATATTGTTTAGTCTCCAGTTGTCGCTCTTGTTGTCGCTCCCGGAGACGATGATCTACCAGAGTTGCCACATCAATAACAGAGTCTAGATCTGGGGCAGGGTCTCTGAATGCTAACTCATCCTTAATCTCAGGTGATAAAGCATTGTGGAAGGCTGCTCTCAAAGCTTGTGAGTTCCACCCAGCCTCAGTAGCCAGGGTGCAGAATTCTATGGCAAACTCTGAAACACTCCTAGTGCCTTGGGAAAGACGAAGTAAGTGATAATCTGCATCACCTCTACTGGCCGGGTGGTAGAAAACTCTCTTAATCTCTGAGATGAAAGCATCAGAATTCTGTGTGAGAGGAGATTGCTGATCCCATAAAGCAGTTGCCCAATCCAAAGCCTTTCCCAAAATGGGAGTGGGAGTCAAACAGACTCCTAGAGCGAAACAAGAGGGTGGGGAAGAAGCAAACAATGGAGCATGTGGCGAGCTGTCAAAACAAAGACTGCGTGCTCCGACACAAACAATAACACAAAGACAACACAATCCAGAGTCCAGAGACAATCAGACCAGAGTCCTAACAGTACCCTCCCCCAAGGGGCACCACCGGGCGTCCCAGGAGGGGGCTTACCCTGCCAACGGTGGAAGTCCTCGATCAATGGGTGGTCCCGGGATGGCACCCAACTCCGCTCTTCCAGGCCATAGCCCTCCCAGTCCACCAGGTACTAGAAGCCTCTGCCCCTGCCACGGGAGTCAAGAATCTCTCTGACACAGACATGGAAAACCGGGTGAACCCGACCGAGGGAAGGAGGGAGACGGGGTCTGACCGCCAACCGGCTCAACACCTTAGTGATCCGGTATGGCCTGATGAACCTGGGAGCCAGCTTGCGAGAGGACACCCGAAGAGGAAGGTCTTTGGTGGAAAACCATACTCGTTGACCGCAGGTGTATATGGGATGAGGGGTACGGGTTCATTAGTTCCTGATGATACGCTGGTAGAAATTGGCGAATCCCAGGAAACACTGCAATGCTTTACGAGAGTCGGGAACTGGCCACTTGGCCACGGCCTTGACCTTGGAAGGGTCAGGCTTGACCCCTTGGGCTGAAATGATATGTCCAAGAAACAGAACAGACTCGGCATGGAACTCACACTGCTCCACCTTGACATACAGATGATTGGTAAGGAGCCATTGCAAAACCTTTCTCACATGCTAAACGTAAACCTGGAGAGAGGGTGAAAAAATTAAGATGTCATCCAGGTAAACAAAGACAAACTTATCAACCATGTTTCTCAGCACGTCGTTAATGAGGGCCTGGAAGACAGCCGGGGCATTTGTGAGACCAAACAAAATGACTCGGTACTCAAAATGTCCCGTGGGAGTGTTGAAAGCTGTCTTCCACTCATCCCCCTCCCAGATTCGGATCAGGTTATTGGCATTGCGGAGGTCAAGCTTAGTGAAGACCCAAGCTCCCTGCAATAACTCAAAGGCAGAAGACATGAGTGGTAGGGGATATCGATTCTTGACAGTTATGTCAAGCATTCAAACTTCGATAATCTATGCAAGGATGCAGGGAGCCGTCCTTCTTACAGACAAAGAAGAACCCCGCACCCGGAGGGACAGATGAGGCCGGCTCTGAGGGACTCATCAATGTATTTGTCCATAGCCTCTCTTTCAGGACCCGACAGGGAATACAGGCACACACGGGGCAGAGAAGTGCCTGGAAGGAGCTCTATGGCGCAATTGTAGTGCCAGTGAGGAGAAAGTGACGTAGCCCGGGACTTGCTAAAGACCATCCAAAAATTGCGGTACTCCTCTGGAACCCCGAAAAGATCCGCTGCCTCTACCTGCAACACAAGGGAAACAGAGACAGGAGATGAAGCAGCACCCAGGCAGGACAAGAGACAGGATAGCTTCAGGCCAGGACAGACCATCCTGACCAATCAACGTGAGGGTTGTGCTGGAGCAGTCAAGGATGCCCCAGATTAATGGGTTGCTGGGTGACTCACAATCTCCTCATGGTGATTGCCTGAGACAATAAGACTTCAGGGGGTGTAGTGTGCGTGATAGTTTCCAGGGGGCAATCAACCAGGGACCAGGCAAAAAGGGGTTCGGCTAATGGCACCGATGGGATGCCCCTCCTGGCAGCAAACTGAACATCCATGAAGTTGCCCTCCACCCCGAAGTCCACCAACACCTGCGCCAATGCAGAGCCCCAATGATACGAAACAAAAAAATCTAAAACAAAAAAGAGAGGACTGAGGAGAGACTTGCGCCACGTGGCCCATCAGTGCTCTCCGCAGTCCACGGCATCCTGCTGCAGTTCGCTGATAGTAACTCGCAGTTCTGCCATCCCGGCGAAAAGTCGCTCCAATTCATGAGAGACAGCGTTGAACTGGGAGGTGTGCTAGCCCAAGAGCGCTCCCTGCTGTGCCAGAGCAGAGCGAAGTGCATCAGAACTCGCTGAATCCATTTCTGGTCAGATCGTTCTGTCAAGAGAAACACAGAGAGAGATCAAATTGCGTAATTTTGCTTATTTACAATGATGCAAAAGTCTTAACAAGAACGAGAGTGGGGAGTCAGATCTGGCACAGATAGGGAGGAGCAAGCAGTGGGAATGCCGGGAGGATGACGGGCAGAGCAAGAGAGCTGGCTGATGGGGGGTGATGGGTGGAGGTGCGGTTCGGTTCGTTTAGGCATATGTGAACACGGCAGTTGCGCTCAGATCCACACCAAAACAACCGCTCCAAGACCGCCTGAATGAGGGGATCTGGGCCTGATTGCAAACGAACTCTGGAGCGGTTTGCAATAAGTGTGAAAGCAATCCGACACAACGGACTAGCGAACCATATTTCTTTATATAATAGCAGCATGCATAAATGCACATTTTCCACAGTGATACCCATAAAAATATTTTTTCATTTACTTAAATAAAAAAATTACACATTTAAATAATTGACATGCTGCAATTTAGGAAAGCAAATACTATACCTGTGAAATTATTATATCAGTATTGTCAGGATCCTGGCTTCTGTCTAGCTTTAAGATCGCGTTTTGCCATGATCCTGACTGTCTTGTTATCTTGTTGTCTTGTTGTTGTCTTCTTGCCTGTTTGTTTACGTTGTTTGAATCTCCGTTTCTGTAATTCCGCCTGACTCGTGTGTGCTCGTTAGAGTTTCGTCTTGTTGCGTGTTTAATTGTTCTTAGTATTTGTCTCAGCCGTTACGTCTAGCCGTGTCTTATTTAATGTTAGCATTTCTGTTTTATTCTGCTTTGTGTTGATTATTATTTCTAGTTAGTTTTGTTTCTAGTTGTTCATTTAGTATATATTTCTGTTCTTTTGTGTTCTGATTGATTTAATAAAACGTTATTTTTAACCGCTGCCTGCATTTGGGTTCTCCCTCTTCTAGCAAACCTGACA
>JAZGTJ010012411.1:0-15890 GCA_036877575.1 Botia almorhae
GAGTCATTAGCCATTTTTAAGAAACAACTAAAAACTCTTCTTTTTCGTCTCTTCTTCCGCGACTAATTTACTAACTCACCCCCACTTCTACGTGGAAAAAAAATAAAAAAATAAAAAAATAAAAACTTTCTTATACTGTGTTGAAAAACCTGAGCCATGTGTATAGCACTTATTCAATGTTGTCTCTTATTGTAATCGAAGTTGCTTCCTTTCCTCATTTGTAAGTCGCTTTGGATAAAAGCGTCAGCTAAATGACTAAATGTAAATGTAAATGTATTGAATAGATCTATATAAAAACCTTTAGAATTTTTTTTTTTATCCTTATCATTATTTCTTCACCTCAACAATAAAACACACTCTTCACATGTTTTATTTTTTGTCATAATAAAGATGTAAAAAAACTAAAATATTGTCAGATTCCTTTAGATTCAATTTTATTTATATAGCGCTTTTCAAAGCAGCTTTACATATAATAAATAATAATAATAATAAAACACAGAACAAATGTCAAACATGTTCAACAAAGAATACATGATATTATTGCAAATAATATGTGCCAGATGTATATTAACAAGACTAATTAGGCATACCATGTTTATAGTAGGTTTATGAATAAAGGGTTGACTAAACCAATAAAACTACAAAATCATTTCAATAGAAGCATATGGCTCCCTTTGCCAAGAGAGTCTTGAGATCTTAGGACAACACCTACAGCTTCTCTTCTGAAATAACAGTCTTCAGAACTTAAGTCTTCAGGGTGTCAGTCTTCAGGGTGAGAGGCAAAGTGAATTCTGTACCGTCTCTCTCTCTATTGTTTTCAACAGCCACGAGGATAGACTAGGCAGAAGTTTCCACGCTGAAAGAAAATTTAAGAGAGAGGTCTGCCACTTTAGCTGCCCCATATCCTCAATCAGATAACTGGCAGGAGATGGTCAATATTACGGTCTGAATATGTCCAGGAGAGGACTGCAACAG
Source organism: Botia almorhae (assembly GCA_036877575.1). Classification (NCBI taxonomy): domain Eukaryota; kingdom Metazoa; phylum Chordata; class Actinopteri; order Cypriniformes; family Botiidae; genus Botia; species Botia almorhae. The sequence continues at coordinate 976 of JAZGTJ010012411.1, forward strand.
AAATAAATGGTTGGTGGTGATTGACAGCGCAACGGCAGAGAGAAACGCTGTCTTCAAACCCAGAAAGACTACAGTAAAACCCCAAACAACTACAGTGAAGGATGTTTTATTTTACAAATTTCAAAACAAAGAAATAACAAAAGGGTATTGACTTCAGAATGGGGCAAGGCCAAAATAACAAACATCACAAAAACTACCTCTTTTATAAATCAACTACTTAAGCTTCAAAGTAAAGAAAACAAAATACAGTAGATTAAACCAACTCCCTAACTAACATAACCAGAAGAAAATAAGTAGTAGAAAACAAAATGGCACCCACCTTCCTACTGAACCCAAAGAAATAAAAAAGGTCTCAATCATAGATGTAATCAGAGAGACAATAAACAAAGGTACTACTTCAACAGTCTCAACACAGCTGAGAGAAAGATACACCAATTCACTAAGCTAAGGTTTCACAAATCTATCGGGAGGCAAGGGCGAGACATCAGCCGCCGCACACATCCAGCCACCACCAACTCCTGGTCTGAGGGAAAGCTGTAGTTTAAATACTCTCTCCCATCACCCAATCACAGCAGAGCTCTAATTAACCACAGGTGAAGACACTGGTTCTGCAGGAAGAGAAAGGAGAGAGAAAAGAAAAACACAAACACCAATCATAGCTCACAACAAGGATGCTTACGGCTCCAGACGTAACAGTCAAGCATGCATAAGAGAAGGTGGCAATGAAAGCAGAAGTGCCCTCTGGGGGCTCTGAGAGGGGTCTGGAATCAAATGTTAACATGCTCATAAACTCACCTCCGGTGCCACGCTGCTGACATCCAGTGATCTTCTCCCTCGCAGCCCTTGAAGAATGCTTTCCTCAAATCAAACTTCCTCTTGGGCTGTTATGCCAGCGTCCACTGCACGGCCCCCTAGCTCTTTGTGGGGGGTCTCGAGCTGCCATGCTGCCTTCTGCTCTTGCATATATACAGAGGTAGCTCTAAAGCCAGAAGAAGTTGGTGGACCACCTGATGCCACAGATGCCTGGCTCTGGCAGAAAAGGAGCACCTCAGACTGCTTCTTAGCCTCATAGTATCTATCAATGACAGAGCTGACAGCATCACCGAACAAACAATGAGGAGCAATCAGGGCATCTATAAGAAAGGTTTTATCCCTTCCAAATTGAGCCACAAGTGTCTCTCCACTGCCACCAAAGCAGCCATAGAATGATCGATGGCACAGACTGTCTACTTTGTGGCACAGAAGGCAAGATCTGTGGCTCTGCAGAGCTCCTGAACTGTATCCGGTTGTAATCCACCACCATGGTCCAGAACAACTGCTATTATGTGGAGGACCAGCCCCACCTGCTGCCACATAAGCTTTGACTTAACTATACTCAACTCTGAACAGTCTAGAGGGCAAGGCTGGTTTTCTACACAATGATGTCATTAAAGATTAATGATGTCACAATGATGTCATTAATAACCTCAATCAGAACCTCATTCATATTCCCAGCTTTCATCAGATTTATAGGAAACCAGGCGGGAGTGGAACATCTTCAGCAGAAACAACTCACATCCGGCTTCCCCAGGAGCTGACCCAGCATGTCCCTCTCCCAAACAAAACACACATATTGTGCATATATATATACACACAGTTAAAGACAAAATTATTAGCCTCCCTATGAAATTTCAATTATTTTTCAAATATTTCCCAAGTAATGTTTAACTTGAGTTATGGTATTTTTTCACAGTATTTCATATTATATTTTTCCTCTAGAGAAAGCCTTATTTTTTATTTGCCTGGAATAAAAGATTTATTTAAAAAGAACTGCTAAGGTCAATATTATTAACCCCCTTACGAAATGATCCGTTTGATTGGCTACACAACACACCACTGTTATCCAATTACTTGCCTAATTAACCTAATTAATTCTTCAAGCCTTTAAATTTCACTTTAAGCTGAGGATTAGTATCCTGCAAAACAACTTGTAAAATAATTTGTACTGTGATCATAGCAAAGACAAAAGAAATTAGTTTAGACTTAAAAAGAAAATAGTTAATGCTCACAAAGGAGGAGAAGGATATACACGTTTATTAAAGCATTTTCAAGTGTCAAGATTTGCCAAGAGACCCACACAGTGGAGAAAAAGACTGGCAGAAGTAGGAAGCAAAAGATTAAAAAAACTTTGGAAAGAAAACTAGTGAGAGAGGTTTTTAAAGAGCCAAGAACAACTGCCAAGACACTAGTGAATGATTTAGTGAAGTCTGGGATTGATGTCTCAATGAAGACGGTCACTAGAGCCCGGCACAGGAATGGACTGCAAGGTTGCCGAACAAGAAAAACTTCACTTCTATAGAAGAGACACCTCCAAGCTAGACCGAAATTTGCCACGGACAACCCGGACAAAAATGATGACTACGGGAAACACATCCTTTGGTCAGATGAGACAAAACTAGAGCTATTTGGCCATAGAGATGTTGCCTATGTTTGGAGAAAGAAGGTAGAGGCACTCAACCCATATGAACACCATCCCCACATTGAAACATGGCGGTGGGAGTATAATGTGGGGATGTTTTAGTGCGTATTGAACTGGGAATCTCATCAGGGTCGAAGGAAACATGAAAACGTAAGACTATTTGAAGATTTTGAAAGACAACCTGCAAGGCAGTTGCAACAAAACTTGGTTTGGGTCGACGTTTGTCTTCCAGCGTGATAATGACCCAAAGCATACCTCACTTTTGGTGGGGAACTACCTCCAAACGAACAAGGTGAGCGTCCTTGACTGGCCTGCACAAACCCAGACTTGAATCCAATAGAAAATCCGTGGGGCACACTGAAGACCAGAGTCCATGCCAGGAGACCAACAAATCTGGAGGAGCCTGAAGGATTTGCCAAGGAGGAATGGACGGCAACTCCTCAGAAGACTTGCCTGAAAATTGTTGAGAACTAAAACAAATGACTAAAGGCTGTTAATAAGCAAAATGTTCACTATTAACATCCGAGGGCTTTTTATGTTCTGTAGACGTTTTATATTCTGGTTATAATTTGGTTTCTATTTGCACTTGGGAATTATTTGAAAAATAATTAATTATTATTTTTGTAGGGCTAATAATTTTGTCTTCAACTGTGTGTGTATATAACACATAACAAAATGTTTTTCATTTTATGTATATATACAGTATGCATGTATGTATATATATATATATATATATATATATATATATATTGCGACGAGTCTCTCCGGGCTGATCAGCGTCGCCCTGGCAACTGAGGCGCCGCACCTGCGCCAGCTCGTCACCGGCGGACCGGCCACAGCTGGACCGCATCACCACGCAGCTGTAAAACGCCACCAGCTCCCGCCCTCGCGAGAACTGAAGTGAGTAGCGAAGGCTGGAGTTTAATGCCTGTTTTTTCTCTCCCTTCACACAGAGAGCAGCGAGTGACCGAACCGCCACCCAGAGGAGCGTACACGGACACCCACTCTCACAGCACAAAGGGATACACGAGACACGGAGTCGCACACAGGGCATGGAGTTTCGCACGGGGCACGAAGCCTCACCAGCCTCACCAGCCACACCAGCCACACCGGCTGCCACACCGGCTGCCACGCAGCCGCACCACACGTTTGTGCACACAATAAATCCACCCTCCGGGGTCTTTATTCACAGCCTACTTTGTTGCGTGATTCTTCACCCGTGACAATATATACATACATATAAAATGAAAAACATTTTGTTTAAATATGAAATCTACATAGCATGGTTCTACCTAGCACCAGAATAGGGTCAGCTTTAGTCATACATTTGCCTAAAATACACTATATTGCCAAAAGTATTCACTCACCAATCCAAATAATTGAATTCAGGTGTTCCAATCACTTCCATGGCCACAGGTGTATAAAATGAAGCACCTAGGCATGCAGACTGCTTCTACAAACATTTGTGAAAGAATGGGACGCTCTCAAGAGCTCAGTGAATTCCAGCGTGGTTGTGTGATAGGATGCCACCTGTGCAACAAGTCATGAAATTTCCTCGCTACTAAATATTCCACGTCAACTGTCAGTGGTATTATAACAAAGTGGAGGCAATTGGGAATGACAGCAACTCAGCCACAAAGTGGTAGGCCATGTAAAATGACACTCAGACAAACAGCGTAGAAGATAAACCAGGACCACGGAAAGGAAACCAACACAACTCTCATACAGTTTAACACTTACATATGCAATACTTTGCCAACAATGACTGAAATACCTGAGGCTAACGAAGAGTGATTTAATGACCTACAACTGAATGCTATTAGGGGTAAGACCAGAGAACGAGTGATACCAGTGTGATACCAATTTAGTGCATGAAACAGCATACAATTGACTAGTAAAAACCACTATTTGTAAGTTATATTAGTACAGTTAAGTAAAAAATAAAATAAGTGAATGTTCAATAACATCAGTTAAACACAAAACATATTTGGCTTCTACAAACAAACTTCTGATTAACTTCTGAAACATAAAGGCCCACACACTGTCAAATAGTGCTAATGGGAGCATTTGATATGCCCACAGTGCAGCAATGAGGCACAGCATCTCGTTCCTGCTTTATCAGCAAACAGGGTTACAGTGAAGTAACTCAAGACGTTTCCTATCAAATGCTATTCTCTATGCTGCATTTCATAATGCTAATAGGAATAAAAATAACAATACCGCTGCACTGGAACTGTCTGGACCCCTTATGGTTGTGTGCTGTGTTTCCACAAACATAGCGAGATCTCAGCTAAAAAACTGGCATGTCGACTCAAAGACATGCAAACCCAGAGTAGCATTGGCATCCAAAATATAAAACCTAATAAATGTGTGTGGAGGGGATCAAACTGCCACATTGCATACTTGTTGCAAGGGGGCATCTCTTGCCAAAACCTTAAAGTATGCTTCTCCCCTAACAGCATGAGCCCTGACTCCCTATAGGCTAGGGCAATGTCATACCTCACCCAATGGGTGACATTGTTTGCTTAGCGGCAGTTGACCCGCAGTTGCAGCCTCAATAGCAAATAAAAAGTGGCTCTGACTTGCACCACTGGCTAGTGTCCGTAAGTCTAAAGGGTATGGGCTGGACACAGTAAGCAGAGCACAATCTAAGCAGGATGCAGAGACTGACAGAGCATGCAAATTCCAGATTCTCCTTTGAAAAGTAACAGCCATGAGAAACACCTTCTTTAGAGTCAGAACCTTGGCAGGTGCTGACTCCAGTGGCTCAAAAGGGGCTCCAACCAGACCTCAAGCACAATGGCTAGGCCCCAAGAAGATCTTTTATTTTGAAAAACAACCTTAGGTGCCTAGATCCATGATAAAATAGCTATTCCTCATCGGGTTCCCTTAGAAGATCTCTCCAGACAGAAGATCTCCTGATTGGAGTCATTCACGGCGAGCAATCGAGGAGGTATATCAGATCTGAGAACAAAACACAGGTTGGCCAATGAAACGCTATAAACAAGAGGCAAGACCCCTGTTGATGGACCATGGCTCGGTTTCCGGGACCAGAACAATCAGGGAAATGCGTAATGGCAGAGCCTGGGCCAAGTATAACCCATGGTGTCCAGACCCAGGGAGCTGTAGGAGCTATAGAGAAGTAGAGAGGACAGTGCGCTGTCTCCTATGAAGAGATCCACCTTTGCTTCAGAAAAATCTTTTGCAAATCTGTTTGATTACTTTTCCAGGAGACAGCGCACTGTGAGTTTCCGCAGCCTGTCTGAACAGTGTGTCAGCTTTCACATTTATATGTCCTGGAATGTAAATCACTCTGTGGGAAAGGAACTTATCCTTAGCCCAAAGCAGAACCTGCTGTGATAGCCTGTTCAGGTGGCGTGAACGCAATCCTTCTTGGTAATTTATGTAGATGACTACCAAGGTCCACCCACACTAGATCATGGTGTCCCCTTAGCTGTTGGTGGAAGTACTTTAGGGCTAGAATGTGGGTCAGCATGTATGACTGTAGCAGAAGTGTTTGTACCGCAACAACAGATCCAATTAAACCAAGATAATATACATTCACATACTACAATTTATTCCAAGGGTCTAAGAGTTGTCAAGGCAGTGATATATTATAAAAATGACTGTATGTGTGTATGTGTGTTAATGAAGCAATACATAATTTGTATTGATGTACACATTTTTAAATAACTAGATTTTTCACACCAAACCATAGAGCATTTAACAGTAATGAGAGTTTTATATGCATTGCCATAAAGCTGTTTAACAGAATTTCTTGCTAGGTGGTAAATGCATGCATTTCAATTTGGTCATTTATTGTCCCCAACTGTGTTTTCACATAACAGGGCCTGTATTTATTGTTTTACTTCTTAATGAACCTTATCTGCATTTCCATGATTGACACATATGCATCAATTTAACTCGTTGTCATCTGTAGCATATTGTTTCTTTTACTATGTTTTAAGACAAAAAAAATAAATGCACACACAGACACACAACAAGCAGAAGCACACATAAAGTATCCATACACATGCAAATACTATACACAAGTATAGTAAAAGTCACATACCTACACACACTATGCAGAGATAACTTCACATGCACTTTATGCCCAGAGGAAGCAGAATTGTGACAGATAAACATACGGTGTTTAAAATCTACCCAAACCTGGACATTATGATAAATACATACTCCTATAGTATGTTTACAAACAAAGAGCTGGCTGAACCGATAAAGCCACAAAATTGTTGAGCAAAATATAAGCTTTCCAGTTTACATAAGGATGGCATATAATAGACAACATCTTATGGGACAGGGCTATAAGGGATTTGCAATAGTACCATGAACTACACAACATGCAAAAGCAGCATACATACATACATACATAAAATATATTGTTAGGAGTCTGGACTCTTATTTTGAAGTTTCTGTTCGTTTTTGGTTTCACTGTCTTCACGCACTTCCTGTTTGTAATGATCATTACCTGTTCACCTTTAAATAGTTTACTATTTAAGTTCCCTGTGTCTACGTTAAGGTTGTTGGTTATTGTTGCATGTTGCTTGTTCCCTCGATTTTGAATTGTTCTCTGGATTGCTCTTATTCTTGCATTTTGGATTATCTTTGTGTCACGCTGCTGCAGCATTTGTTGTTACCCACATCACCTTTACGGTTAGTGTTTGTTTGTCTTTGTTTTCCATTTATTAAAATATCCTTGTTATTTAGTTCCCGCATCGTGCTCCTCGTTTTTTGCCCAGCAAAAAAATACAGTTTCGTAACATATATCCAGTAAATTATTAGACGTTTACAATTTACAAAACCCTAGGCTATGTTAGACGTCAGTAGTCTCCCAACAAGCAAGCCAACAGGGCGACAGTGGCAAGGAACCAAAACTCCAATGATATATAGATGAGGAAAAAAAAACATGTATAAGGTCAAGAACTGAGCCCTGTGGTACTCCATATTGGACTTGTGATCGGTACGAGACCTTTTCACTCACAGCAACAAACTGGAATCGGTCAGATAAATATGATTTAAACCATGCCAGTGCAGTTCCACTTATGCCAATGCAGTTTTCAAGCCTATTTAGTAGAATGCTGTGGTCAATAGTGTCAAAAGCTGCACTAAGGTTAAGTAATACTAGAGGAGAGATGCAGCCACGATCAGCTGACAAAAGCAGGTCATTAGTAACTCTGATGAGAGCAGTCTCTGTACTATGATATGGCCCAAATCCTGACTGGAAATTCTCATAGATATCATTTCTTCCCAGGAAAGAGCATATCTGTGAAGACACCGCCTTTTCCAATATTTTTGAGATAAAAGGTAAATTTGAGATGGGTCTGTAGTTTACTCCAAAAAGTTAAAATACCCTAGCTATGTAACGGTCCCAGTTACTTTGCACTGGTCAAGCTACTCGAATTTGAAAAGGGGGAAATCACCTTTTTTGCAAATACCAGAATTGATCTGATGTGAAAGAGCTACATCACCACGGACCCTTTCATTTGGCTGCAAGTTTAGCCTCAAAACCTTCATCAGTACATGACTATTTGTTCGATTAATTTGTTTGGTTAGGTTGGTTTGGGGGTGGGCTTTACTTAATTTTTGGATGACATTCCACTGTTTCCAGACTTGAGTTATGAGCTGAGAGGTGAATTTTGTTATTTGGTCAGACACCAGGTACATGGGAGTCCCCCATCTAGTGAAAATTTCCACAACCAAGATGCGGGCAATTTGTGGGGCTTTGGCCACTCACATAGGGAACAACTCAACTTATTTTGAGCAGTAATCAACAACTAATAAGAGATGTTCATTCTGTTTCTGACTTTTAGGGAATTGTCCCATGAGATCAATCCCCAGCATATTCCCAGGTTCCTCTATCGGTGTCGACTGCATATAGCCAGCTAACTTCGTAACAGTGGGCTTGTAATTCTGACATACCTGGCATTCCTTGCAATGCTTCCACACGTCAGAACGTATCGTTGGCCAATAGTATTTGTCCACCAGCCCTAACAATGTCTTGAGTTGGCCGAGATGTCCACTTAATGGGTTGTCATGTGCATATTTCAGAAAGTCAGCTCTCAAAGAGGTTGGAATGACAAGTTGAAGTTTCACCCCTTCCAGTCCTTGAGATTTGCTTTTAAAAAAAAAGGAAACCATTCTTCATAACATAGTGGATACGATTGGGATCTGGAACAGTGGTTGACTGAACCTCAGCAATAAGTGCTTGGATTTCTGCATCTTCTTTTTGGGCCATGGCAATATCTGACCATTCTACGGGAAAGGTCGCAAAGGCAGTTGAAGAATCATTTGGTTTTAGCAGAGCAGATATGTTAAGTATCGAAGATTCAGGGAAACTACGAGACAGTGTGTCTGGAAAAATATATTACATTGTCCTTTTCTGTACTTGACAGTGAATTCAAACTCTTGAAGACAGATACCCCAGCATATCAATCAAAATGAGGGTTTTGGATGGTTGAAGACCCAGGTAAGGACGACATGATCGGTGATCACTTAAAATGGTCGTCCCTCCAAGTAAGGTCTCCATTTTTCTATTGCCCATACCACAGCACAACACTCCGAAACGAAGTAATATTTTTCAGCTCCTCGTAAAAGACGTGAGGCATAGGCGACCACGTTCCACTCACTCTTCACTATCATGGGTTAGAACTGCTCCTATTCCAATGTCACTTGTGTCAGTCTGGACTTTGAAAGGTTTACTCAGGGCAATTAGAATTGGGGCATGGATCAACTCACTCTTAATCAACTCTGAATTCTGACATTTCTCAGTCCACATCCAAGTAGCTTCTTTCTTTTTTAGGGCATGTAGTGATGCAGCTTTCTCTAAGAAGTTAGTGATAAATTTCTGGTACCATCCTGCCAAACCTAAAAACTGCTGCACTTCTTTCAGGGACTTTGGCACAGGAAAGTTTGCAATAGCGTCAACCTTATCTTAGTCTGTCTTTATTCCCTCCGCTGACATCACATGTCCAAGAAACTTCAAAGACTGTTGTATCAAATTGCATTTTTGAAGGTTCATAGCCCTGCTTTGTTCAAACATTGCAACACTTCTTTCAAGTGATTGAGGTGCTTCTTCTCAGTCTTGGAGTATACTGCAATGTCATCAATATATCAGTTTCAGTCAGGGCTAACCTTAGTTCAGTCAATGTCATCAGTTTTCAGAAGAGACATGTAAAAGGTGGATGCAATTTTGTAGTATGCTGGGAGTAACCAGAAAATAACACGATTGATTTGTTTAGGTATGGTAGAGGTAAAGAGTAAAGAACCTGTGTAACTCATCTGGCAAGGCAGTCAGAGAAGGATGTCTCTGCTGGAGAACCAGACGTCTCTCCTGGATGATAAGTGGTGGGGGTTCAGCTCTTCGGTTGTTGGCCTGGCACTTTTGATGTCTAACTGCCTGCTGAAGGTGGACGTGAGTCTCAGAGTGTCTCGCTCTGAGTGAACCAATGGTCCAGAGCTGAAACCTCCAATTGCTTGGGGGATGAGGTAAACAGGGTGCTTGGAAGCTGATATTGCACTGGATGGTAGTAAAATTTATAGTGGGGTTTTTGAGGGACTTTTTTGTGTATTTGGCACAGGGAAGGCTCCACCTGCTCTAATTGCTGTGGCAGTATGTCCTCAGGTAACATCCAATCTCTTAGATCCTCTGCTTCGACTGACCATTGGACTGATGGTGGTAACCTGATGTTAAGCTCATTGATACATCCGGAGGGAAAAGGACCTCCAGATTTGAGAAATAAACTGGGGACTTCAGTATGACCTTCCAGAAGGAAGTAATTTCAGAAGGCATGATAGAACAAAACTTCAGCAGTCTTAAAGGTTGTGGGATGGCCCTTCAGTGGCACCAGATGACAGGCTTTTTTAGGAAATTGTCCACAAGAACCATTACACAAGTAATTTTTATTGCAGGTGAGAAATAAGAAATTTGTTGAATAGAGCTGTGACATTCTAGGATGACTTCAGCACTGGAGCCCTCCAGAACCAGAAAATAGATCTTGTCCTGCTGTAAACTTGGGGATGGATGGGAGATGTTTGGTGGGTGACCATGGCTAGGTAGTTTTCCAGCTATAAAGTGGATGGGGAGTTGCATTGTGCCAAGGATTGTTAGGAGATGGAGCCGATGGCGTAGCTTTCTGGAGAATTTCTTGACCACTCCATAGTCAAGAATGGCCTAACTGCCAGATAAACAGAGGCAATGATTACTGTTATCGAAGGTTTGCAATTGAGCATGAATTACAGGTAAGGGGAAAAAAACAACTAAGTTGATGTTGGAAGGTATCACAAGGCAGTTGGCAATAAAATGTTTACCAGCCTGCGCAGCCTGTCTGTGAGGATTGCTGGAAAGCCCTTTAATGTACTGTATGTTGCTTTGTATAAAAGTGTCTGCCAAATGCATACATGTAATTGGTAAAGTTACTTACTCAGATCGTTGGCTGGGTGATTAAACCATGAAATCCTCTAAAAGAGCAGAAAGATGATGTGCATAATTTTTGCCTTCTCCATGGGAATAAATTAGCTCCTATATGGGAACAGAACAGGCGTGGAGTCCCCTGATGAGCCCTCTAAGTCCATGTTGAGGTCTGGAATTCTATCATATCACTGGAGGAGACAGAACACGAGCTCAACAGCTGGGTTTATTGCACAGATGGTGAGTATGATAACTATGGAACAACAATTTGGAATCAATGCAAAGAAATTAATGACAGTTGTATCTTTAGGTGACTGTTGCAATGTAGGGGTAAAAAAGGGAGTTCGACAGAGACCAAGACATGGAGACACAGGAGGATTTGGACAACAATTATAGAAAATGAAATTGAGTCTGGAGTTAAAGTTTCTGTAAACACTAATGAATCCACACACAGAGTGAGGGAATGTGCTGGGTTTATATGGAGTCCTAAATGTGCTGTATTTTTATGCCAGGGGATTGTGATCAAAACTCTGGTGACATTAAGCAAACAGTGAACTGTGATGGTGATGAGAAGGGGGAGTCTGACATGGCTGTGACAATTTTATTATTTTATTTATAAAACTAAGAAACTCAGCATATTATATTTACAACTAAATTTCTGAACTATTAATAAAATGAGCTATGTGTGTCTATATAGGAAATAATGAGATTTGAAAAAGGTTAAATTGGAGGAGTGTTACTCATGTCATGGAAACACCAGGCGAGAGTTCTGAGTTCTGATCATGAGTTCTGATCATGCACACCTGACAGTCATCTCATTAATCACCTACTTAACACTCACACTGGCACATTGTCTGGTCTCCAATTAGGAAAAGGATTCATACTCTTTCCTGAACTACTTACCTGCTCCTGTTATTCCTGATATCCATCTGGCCTCCTTGTGTGTTCGTGTTGTCTACTTACCTGTTACCATCACCTTTAACTAACTCCTGGAAATACATCCACCATTCTCCATTCATTCAGTTCTGGTAAAAAGGGCAACTACAGTCAGTGTCATCATCAATTCGCTAAAGGACTTGATATTTGCCAGTTATCACCTGTTTCCATTTGCATTTATCTATTGTTCAATAAACCCGCCTGTTTGGTTAACTGATCTGTGTTTGGAGTCTTACTACTGTTACAACTCAGATATGAAAACCTTCATATTGAATAATTTAATTAATATTGCCCAACTCAGATTGTCCATTTTTTGTCACTTTTTTTATAATCATGCATTGTTTCAAAGCAGCTTTACATACAATGAAAATAAAAACACAGAAAATAGAAAAAGATGAAACGTGTATACCACAGAATGACAGGGTCCTGGCTTCCTATTTTGTGTATATTTCGATTGTCTTGCCAGGATCCTGACATTCCCTGTGTTGTGTCTCAGAGCATGTTGTTTAGATTTAGATAAGTTTGGATCTAAACTTATGCTCTGGGTCTTTCTTTTCTGTGGAAGCCATGTGCTCTCAAGTCGTGTGTCTTGACCCCGCCCCCTTGTTTTCTCGTTATCCAGTTTCATTTCCTACACCTGTTTGTCTTGTGACTTCCTTGGTTGTTCCCTATTTAATGCCCTTGTGTTTGCTGTCTTGTGCTGGTTCGTTGTTCTGTGATGGTCTACGTTTGAAACGATCTGTGTAACGTTTTGTGGGTTTTTGGTTCTGTTTTGTCAAAGTATGTTTTGTGAGTACACTGTCTGCTATTGGATTCTATTGGGTGCAGCATAATAGGATGGTCATATCTTCGGAGTGGTGGCGTTCAGCGGTTGCTGACTCGTGTGCTGGCAGGCTTCCTTTTCCTCCTCAGGAAGAATGGACCCTCTACGAGTATGCTGTTGAAGTGGACAGGACCAAGGTATTTATTCTTAAGGTCCTGGTCAACAGCTACTACCTGGCAGGCCTCAACAATCCTTCTCCCTTGCTGGAGAGGGAGGAGTTGATTCATCTGCTATTTTGGGAGATGGTGGAGATCTTGCACTGGCCTCAGAGGGGTTTCTCCAAAGGCCCTCCACCTATCTCCAGAGGCCCGTTGGCGTCCACACCCAGAGGGACTGTGCTTGGGTTTTTCTTCCTCTGGGGCCCCAAGTCCGTGTGTCCAGTCTCCAGAGAGCCTCACCGAGGGTAGTGGCTCTCTGGGCCCCAAGGCGAGGAGCAGAAGGACCTCACAGGACTCCACTGAGTCAGCAGCTGATTTGCTGGAGTCCGTTCTAGAGCCAGCCTAGGAAAGACCACATCTGTAAGGACACCACCTTTTCAAATATTTTTTTAAATAAACGGTAAATTTGACATAGGTCTATAATTTACTAGTTCCCTGTGATAAAGTTGTTTTTTTATAAGAGGTCAGCCAGTCTGTAATTTTTGGGACATATCCCAACACCAGTGATGAGTTAATAATACTATGTAGAGGATAATGTAATTTCAGAAAGCATCTCTTTCAGCAACATGGTATAGGACCTGGATCTAGGATTTTGTTTGTTTTCTTCTAAATTATTTGAAAAGTAGGCAGATCTAGAATTTAAGGGCCTTTCTGTAATTTAAAACACTCTCCTTCCATGTGTCCAGAATACCTTTAGTTTGTTTTGGTTCCAGTTATGCTCCATTTTCTGGGCCGCTCTTTTAAGGGTGTGGGTATGCTTGTTATACCATTGTTTTGGGCTGTTGTCCTCTTGACAATGCAACAGAATCTTGACAATGCAACAGAAAATATGAATTCCTTATTTTTAGGTTATTTGTTATGCTAAAGAATTGAGACAGTTCAGGTAGTTTGTTGATAAAACAACTGTTGATTAATCTTTAGTGGCAGAAGTTATTGTTTAACTGTATTTGTAGCAAGGACTGTATTAAATAAGAAACCAGATAATGAACTGAAATCTTATGGCTCTGCTGCAGAATATTAATGTCATCAACATTTACACTGTAGGGCAGTATTAAATCTAAAGTATGATTATGAAAATGAGTGGGTCCTGATACATGTTGTAAAAACTCAGATAGAGTTTTAAACAACAATTAAGGCGTTATATGTTGTCAATACTTCTTCTGATTTAAAGTCAGCAAAGTCTTTAATAAAGTCGGTGTGGTCCCCTAGTGGCCTGTATACAGTAGCCAATAAAAATAACTATACTCAATTTATCATTTACACTAGGTGAAGTTATATTGAACACCATTACTTCAAAAGAATCTGAAATCAGACCCCTGAGACTATGGGTAGCTTTACAAATATTCCTATAAAGTGCAACACCTCCCCTTTTGCCTTTTGAATGAGGTTCATGCTTATAACAATAATTTTTTTGAGGATAGACTTATTTAATGTAATGTAATCATTGTGTTTTAGCCAAAATGTCCCAAAACGATTGGGTGATTAGGAGAGGGAATTACATAGAACTGGATCATCTTTGAGTGGAGGGCACCTATTTGAAGCCGAATATTCTTAGTCATGTGCTGGATTCTTCCCTCTCCCAGGTGCTGACTGTCCAATGCCTCTACTGCTAAGGAGGAATCACAAGGAGTTAAGGCTGAGTTATTATAACAAATTCAAAATAAATGAAGTTTATATTTACATTTACATTAAGTCATTTAGCTGACGCTTTTATCCAAAGCGACTTACAAATGAGGACAGGAAGCAACTTCGATTATAATAAGAGACAACAGTGAATAAGTGCTATACACAGGGCTCAGGTTTTTCAACACAGTATAAGAAAGTTTTTTTTTTTTTGTCCCCAAGTAGAAGTGGGGGTGTGTTAGTAAATTAGCCGCGGAAGAAAAGACGAAAAAGATGAGTTTTTAGTTGGAGTTCATTCCACCAACCGGGCAGAGTGAAAGAGAGAGTCCGGGAAAGTGATTTCCTCCTACGTTGGGATGGAACCACCAGGCGACGTTCGTTAGCAGAACGCAAATTCCTGGTGGGCACATAAGTGCGAAGGAGTGAGAGTAGGTAGGGAGGTGCAAATCCAGTAGTTGCCTTGAAGGCAAACATCAGAGCCTTGAATCTAAT
>JAZGTJ010012412.1:0-15890 GCA_036877575.1 Botia almorhae
CTCTTATTGTAATCGAAGTTGCTTCCTTTCCTCATTTGTAAGTCGCTTTGGATAAAAGCGTCAGCTAAATGACTAAATGTAAATGTAAATGTAAATGTAAATTTGGTGTTTCTTGCCATATTGTCATATTCTTACCACAGAATCTTTGATCTGTGGTAAGGTCACTAACACAAGGCTTGTAGTGACTCACCTGGAATTCTGCAGAATAGATTAAACCATGAAAAAATGTGTTAAACACACCTGAGAGAACTACACTCATATTAACAGCTGAAAGCATTATTATCAGCCAAAGCATTAAACATGTAAACCTGCTGGAGCCACCAGACAGAAGCTGCTTTCCTGTGTGTGAGTGTAGACTGTAGGTGTGTTATGCTGAGTTTAGTCTTAATAATAAACATACTGTGCACATGGAATATACAGCAGTCCCAAAAAGTATCTGAACACTTTCTGTGCATCACACATACTGTGAAGTGTCATCATGTCATAAAAATATATCAAGACAAGTGTCATCGGCAAACAAATGCAGTTTTATTCTTTGTGATTGATAGTGTGTATTTGAAGTCAGTTCTGCTCAGGTTCACATAGTGAACTGTTCACACAGTTCTGTCATAATTATGAAAGGAAAGGAAAGGACGTTACGTGAGGCCAAGTATAGTGACCCATACTCGGAAATTGTGCTCTGCATTTAACCCATCCAAGTGCGCACACACACAGTAGTGAACACACACACACTGTGAACACACACCCGGAGCAGTGGGCAGCCATTGCTGCGGCGCCCGGGGAGCAGTTGGAGGTTCGGTGCCTTGCTCAAGGGTCTCACCTCAGTCGTGGTATTGAGGGTGGAGAGAGATTTTATTAGCCAAAACATTAAACATGTAAACCTGCTGGAGCTAAGACACAGAGCCTGATTTTGTGTGTGTGTTATGCTGAGTTTAGTCTGAGTGTGTGTTATGCTGAGTTTAGTCTGAGTGTGTGTTATGCTGAGTTTAGTCTGAGTGTGTGTTATGCTGAGTTTAGTCTGAGTGTGTGTTATGCTGAGTTTAGTCTGAGTGTGTGTTATATATGTGTGTGTTATATTTAGCCTGGGTGTGGTGCACACCTGTCACCTCTCACCTGTCTCACTGTCTTGTCTTGCAGACGGTTCAGACACACAGACCTCATTTTGTGGCTGTACACTGTCAGGAGGTCGGTGGGAAGAATTTTGAAGCTTCCATGATGCATGTGGACAATTTCATCAAGTAAGTCTTCATGGTCTGTCTGCTGATTGGATGATTCGGAGCTGCCATCATAACTCAGAGTGAATGTATCTGATGTTTTTCTGGTTCTTGGTAAAATAAGAGCTTCATGTACAATACTTTCCATATTGTTAGATCTGTCAGAGCAAACAGGCACAGCTAAAATGAACCTTCTCACCTGCATCTGTGTGTGACCGGTGACACAGTCACGAGCACATGGACACTTCACTCTTTAGGGGAGCTAGAAATGAATCAGTTTGACATACCCATATTTCTTGAACACTAATCTTCAAGTGTTTTCATTTTAAATGGGGGTGTTTGTATTATTATGTGAGTACTATATAAATACAGTGGTACATGTACAGTCAACTTTTACTAACATGATATATTTTCAAAGTTGTATCTTATGCGATCATTGTTTTGTGGTTCCCTCAGAGAACTTTTTGTATCAGATGTGTCAACTTAATAATGCAAAATCAGATAAAAGAGATACAGTCAGTGTACAGTCAGTCAGTCATTAGCACAGAATAAACCATGACAGGTGATTCTTTAAAGTACTGAATCCCATAGCATTGGCCAGGCAGATCTGTAAAAATGTAATGGATATTATGTGTTGTGTTCTTGTGTCAGAGAACTTCTGTCCAGCGACACCATGAGGGAATTCAGCAGAGCTTGTGTGTACCTCGACAAGAACTACAAATCACAGGAGCAGTTTACAGTAAGTTCAGATCATCCTGATGAGATTGCACCACTGTACCACATAAAGCACATGAATTAATCTGGACATTCAGTAGCTGTCATTCTGCTCATTCGGTGTTATTGCTGTTTATACAATATTATTGCTGTTTATACTATAATCTAACATCATACAAATTGGTTGAATCTTTAGAGTAGGTGCAGAAATTATTTCACACTTTTAAAACTTTATGTATGCTTGAGTAGCTATTAAAAAGATCAGGAAAAAGATCACCTACATTTAATGGTAGGTGTGTCCAAACTTCTAATAGCTTTTGTTTTTCTGTGTTTATTTGTCACTCTTTACAGTTAGAATTTAAGAACCTTCTGAAACGAAACATTTTAATCAGTCAGTGAGAGTCAGTAATTTTTGTCAGTGAGAGTTAGAGCTGTTCGTTTCTGATGGATATTTTCTCGTCAGTGTTGTTGGTCTTGTGGTTGATTCGTCAGTGTACATTGAAGCCCCTCTTTACTGCTGAACAACTCACATCTTTCATCAAGTTGAATCAAAGATAGTCTTTTATAATGATTGTAGTAAACTTCATGACACTGGTGGATTTGAACATCATTTCCTGCTTTTACTGTTTGTACATGTCAGTGCCTGGACAATATTAGTTTTGGACTGAATTTGTAATCTTATAAATGGATCTGAAATGTTCTGTTTTATTATTGCTGCATCCTTTGTTCTTGGATCAGGGTTCAGAATTGTGACTGAGGCAGTTACCCGCTGTAACCACCAGATGGCAGAAGATATCCAGTGATACGTTACGCGTTTAGAGCCCTAACAGAACAAACTATTATGAGAAACACTGTCATAATTTATTATAATTGATGTTGAATGTTTAACTGCGGTTAATGCACATTCAATTATATTTGAATGTAGATGAATACATATTAAATATATAATACATTTATAATATGATTATAAAAGTATACATTAAATGTTTCATGACATTTCTAACTATGTATGTGTACATTAACCAATGATTAACCAATGATTTGGCTTCAGAAAATGTATTCTTTCCTTAGTGCATCTAAAGGGCGTTTGGGTAGGGTTAGGGTAGACGTGCAGTGTGTTTATTTACTAGAATTAAAAAGACATGGGGAGGGAATGAATGGTTAGGCAATTATTTGACTTACCCAAACCCTACAAATGTGTCATATTGAAAAAACTGCACCAGCACGAACAGATAAAGTGTGTGACGTCCCGGATGAGGGGAGACATGCATTTATTCTTTAAATACATGCACTGTGTGCTGATAGTGTCATTCACATGCACTTGAATGAAAAGCTGATTATTGTTTAGGATTGGAGTGACTGAGTTGGATGGATTTGTTTAAATGAATCTTCTTGTAATCGGACGTTTGATTGACGGCCACAGCTGTGATTGGCCGTGTTATATGGCTCTTGTAAAGTATACAGGAGTTAAATGTCAATTAGAGGAAGCATCCCTGATCACACAGCCCCCCGCTTGTTCACTAGTTCCACACCATTAATATTTATCATGCAGTTCTGCTCCAGGGCCCAGAGGCTCATGGGTAATGATGTGCACTAATGTGCCCCCCTTATTACCAATGCGTGTGTGTTTGTGTGTGATCTAATGTGTGCTTGTCACAGTGTGTTCAGACTAACTCGCCCCTCATCTGATAACACACAATAACCTGCTGCTGTGTTTTAACTGGAGTTTTACAGAGATACATGATGTTGTGTTTGATTGGGTGTTTTACATCATACACACACATAAGTGTCTTCCTGCATTTTCTGTCTCGCTCTCTGAGCGTCTGTGATGGAATGTGTGAATGTCACAGGCTGATAACATTCTCTGTGATCTGTTTTGGGTGACCATCACTGTTCTCATGCTCATGCAGACAAGAGTCTTTTAAACAGATCTGAGTGCAAGCAAACAGATAGTACTGACACACAAAGAGAAGTGTGTGTGTGTGTGTGTGTGTGTGTTTTCACTACAGCATGTGAAGTCTCTCTATGCATGGCCTTAGATGCTGGAGTGTCATAAAACACTAAATGAATAAACATCTGTAATGTATACATTTACACACACACATATATCATGAATGTTTTGCTGATAGAGCCACATAATTACATGAATTGTTCTTCATCCATTCTTTTCTCAAGCACTGAGACATTGAACATAAACAGCCTAAATTATAGCAAACTAAATACACAGCCTCTTATTTCAATGCAGTGTGTGAGCTACAGAACAGTCCAAAGCTGTCTGAATACTTCAGATATTAGTAGAGTTATAATTCTTACACACCATTAGTCAACCTTTACAAAACACACACACACACACACGGATGTGTAGATGTGTGCGGAGCGACAATCGATGAATCTGCCATCAGGTGTGAATTATGGAGGGAGTGCGGGAAACAAGCTGCTGGAAAATTTTGCTGTGAAATATGTAGTGAGTTAATGGATGACACTGACGCACTTGCCATCGCTGTGATGTGAGTGGAGGAAGTTCCTCACAACAACATGTCTGTGACATGTGCTTAACAGGTTTGTGACACACACACACACACACACACAGGTAAACTGAGGGAGGGGTGCGTTTGGTCTGATTGGTTCAGTGGAATATGGGGGTACGTAAATCACCTGTGTGTGTGTGGCCCCCAGTGGCCCCGGGCTGTGTGAGTGTGTGTAAGGGCCAGAGTGAAGGTGAAGCTGTCATATCGATCTTTTTAGTGCTAAAATATGACCCACTTTACTTTGCTCCCCAGCACAGTGATGTGAGAAATAATAACTGGGTCCCAAATTAAAAATATTGATCGCTTAGGAGGTGTTGAGAGCAAATAAACACAGACTGAAGGATTTTTACCACACCCGCCCCTTCTCTCTCTCTCTCTCTCTCTCTCTCTCTCTCTCTGTCTCTCTCTCTCTACCCTCCCATCCCCTCATGCACTGGTACATTGTAAATATATAGTGTTTGTATGCGTTCTCCCTTTTTTTATCCTGTATGTATAAAAGCTTTTTTATCACAGTCTACAGCTCTGTTCCAAACCTAAGAAACTCTCTGACTGGATATAGTAACATTTGATAGACCTGCTCTGCATGCAAAGCTAGCTTATTTTGAAAAGATCCTAAAGCACCATTGTTTGCATCCTTCACAGATACGCCAATCCCAGAATGCATTGCAGTGAGCTCTGTGAAAAGTGTTGAAAAGTTTTTAAACACAACATGAGTGTCTGTATGAGTTCTTGACAGCAGGTGTCTGCTGCAGGCAGGCAGCGCGGCTCTCTGGGGTCCTCAACAGAAATCACGTAAGACTGGACACAGATAATGATGCGTTCATTTTAGCTTCATTTGCTGTGAGTTTTCAAGTCAAGTGGACCTGCAGTCAGGTGTTTCACTCTGTGTGTGTGTGTGTGTGTGGTTAGGGGCTTTTATACACTCCTGCTAACAGATGAAGTGTCAGCAGCCCATCACACATGTGAGAAAACAATTGCCACAAGGTTAATGTTATTGCCAGCTCTGTGCATTTGTGAGCAGTCGGGAGGCGTTGTCTGCTGTCCCACTGCCTGATGAATGCCTCTCCTCTGCAGACGCGAATTCAAATGAGAATGAGAAGAGAAGCTGGATTTGACCTGCCTCAATGTTCTTAACAGACAACGTTACATCAGCATCTGTACATTAGATAACACAACATCAAAGCAGGTGCTGTGTGCACAGATGCAGGAAACACCTCGTGTGGAATTTAAGTGTGTGCTCTTAAAGACATGTACACTAACAAGTCATGATCCAAATTAATGTCACACATTCTCTCAGAGTGAACAGGTGTGAAGATTCAGTCTGTCTGTGCACATAAATGCAGCATTAGCATCAGGTTTATAAAGTGTTGATTAATCCTGAACAAACTGTGTGTGTTCTGTGCTGTAAGAGTGTGTGTGGTCAAAGGTCAAAGGTGATTGGATGTGAATGTGTCACATCCAATACACATTTATTTGATAAATCTATGAGAAGTTTCAGTTTTAGTTTGTGTTTTTATTCATGTACATCCCAGGCGAGCTTTTTATGTGTATTTGTTGTTTCGCATTTTTATTTTATTACAAAATTTAGATAAAAATATGTGGATTAAATCCCAGTTCCTTAGCAACTGCATAGCATCATGGAAACCCCTAAAGTGTACCCACACCACACAAGGTGTAGTTTATTTAGGTGTAGTTTATTTAATGATCACAGATCATTTTACAGGGTTGTAGAACTGGAGGGTGAGGTTTCTTCACTCAGAGCTCAGCTGTGTGTTTATTCATGTATGGCTGACAGAATTCAGCTGATCAGTGCCTGTTTCTAAACACTTTATAAAGTGTTGAGTCTTTTATGTGATGAAGTTGTTTTCACAGATTTCTTATGAATATTCTCATATTTTCCTTTGCATCCATGAGGTTACAGATTAATGTGATTAAGAATCTTTTAGTTAGCAAGCATTATCACATGGCTGATTAAAATATATAAAGCACTTTTCATATCAAACATAACATTATATTGCTATAATAATATATATATATTGCTACATAACTACAATTATTACTGTTATACAGAATAACAGTGTGTAAGATTGTGATGGTACAGTTTAACTCTGAACTCTGTGTTCATGTTCTCATTTAAAACAGCTGTGATCAGGTTTGTAAATCGGATTCTGTGATCAGATTATCTCATCTGCTTTCTTTAGACACACACACACACACACACACACATCGCCACTCGCCTCGCTCTTCTGAGCAAATAATGATATTGAATCAAACATTAACAGCTTAATTACTTCAAGATTGTCATTTTAATGTACACTGATATAGTATTGATCACACAGACAGAGATTAAGGCCCCTGCAGAGGGGATGATGTGGAATTAAGCAGGGGCTGCGGGGCCTCTGGGGACCCCGGGGGCTTGTGGTGTCTGTGGGCAGCCTGACGGTGGAGGAGTGATCTTTCCTCCTAATGAACTGGTGGCATGCGCAGACATGAGTCTGGGCCTGCTGGAGAAGAGGGTAATAATGGTGTTTGGTGGGATACTCATTCGCTGCCATGCACCAAATCTCCTGTGATTTATCTGCAGAGCCTTCATGTTTGTCTGCTTCAGTCTGCTCTGACCTTTCACAGTTAAAGTGTGTATGTGTCCCGCTGCACTTGCAGTGTCTGTAGGGACGCCCTGCACAGGTGCGGTGTGAGGCGTGCTCAGGGAGGCTCATATGACAGACAGACAGACATTGTGAAAGAGACCAGCTCTGAGATGTTCAGAAATCTTCTTACAGAAGACAAAACCACATGAGAGTAAATAAATGAGGACAGAGTTTAGTTTTGAATCAACTCTTCCTTTACCAGAAAGTTTGTTTTTCTGTTACGGACACCATCGAGCAGCACCGTCCGTCTTTGGTTGATTTTGCCTGCTGTAATCCCATGATCCTTTGCTTTTTCTCATTGTTCTTAAACTTAATGTTTGGGCTCCAGTGGTGCACTTGATATTCTTTAAGTGGGCATTTCCGATACGTTAACTGTCCAGATAAACTAAAGAGCATGTGGATTCTTGTAGCCCCCTCCACACTATGGACTTAACATAGATACGAGAACGATGTAAAACTTCACAGGTGTGTGCCCACTGTTTGTATCTTGGATGTATTTAAACATTCGCCCAGCCTAGAATCTCAGACCTCTAGATTTTTAATGGCTGTAGATTATGGCACTCGGCCTTGAGTGAATCTCGCGAGGGTCCTGTAGGACATCAAAGTCAATGCTTTGATTGGCCCAGGTGACTGTGTGGCCCTTTAAAACTCTATTTCATTTGATTGTTAAGGGGGATGGGGTAGTCTTGTCTCATTTTAGAAGGAGAAAAGAGCTACAGTCTGATAAATCACTCATGAAATGGACTGATGTATGACGCTAAGATATCTCAGGCCAATATGTTTTATTGTAGCCAACCGCTATAAAGCTGTAAGATGTTGGGCAGCCGTGGGGAGCTGTATGTCTTAGCAAGGCCATCAGGAGTTAGAGTTTAGAGGGAATATAAAATTATAATCAAACTCATCGTGTGAGTAACCAATCACACTAAACCACAACCCCACCTGGAGTGGGTGTACAGAGGGTGACGCCAGTAAACACAGTGATCTTTTCACTGAAATGAAAGGAAAGTCTACAGACAATATTTATATGATTGGATCTTTGCAATGGTTTGAATAAGAAAAGTTATAATTGGAATTAGATACATTTTCTGAAGTAAATGTTAGTGGTTCTTACCGTGGCAAAACTTGCGCCAGAATATTTCATTGATGTTAACAGGTTTAACACGATGCTAGTATGATTTAGCATGAAGTTAGCATGGTGCTAACATGATGTTGTCAGGAATTAACATGTATATGAGTATAATTTAGCATGTAAGCTAGTATGACCTAGCATGATAGATATCTTGACATATTGGCTTATTTATGATATTATGCCATTGCTAAGGTGCTCTAAATGGTTGCTAGGGTGTGACTGGGAGGTTGCCAGGGCAATACCTAAAGCACACTGACAGCCCAAGTCAAATAAGCTCAGGGTCCTGTAATTGGAACTGAAGTTGTAATGTCACCATTTGTTGCTGTTTGTCCATAAAGTGAAGTATGCAAGAAAGTAATAGTGATGCTTTGCTTCTTAAGCTCCACTAATAATGGTAACATTAGAAAGCTGAGACTTTCCTTTTAATAAATGTACTTCTGGGTAAAGTGACTCAAAATGATGGAGTAGGTCACATGGATTATAGCATGAAAAGAGAGATGCATTGTAAAGTTTTGTCCTGCAGTTTGCGCAGTGTGCTTTTGTACTGTAGGACAGCTATAGAATGTCACATCCAATCCACATGTGATTCAGCCCATCCTCTCACATACAGTCATAATCAAATCAAATGCATAAGAACGAGCAGAGGAACAGGGCAGATATTAAACAGCATGATAATCTAGATTGATGAACATTCAACGTCAACATTAACAATATTTTCAAGCGTGGAGGATAAAGAAAAATCAATAGCTCTGTAGACCTGTGTGTCCTAAAAGAAACTTTATGTAATGAGGTCCCTTTTAAACAGAGGAACACTGTTTGAAATATTCTTTAGAACTATTGGACATCTATATGATGAATGTGATTTACATTAATGAGCTTAAGTGTATTAAAAGCATCTGAAACAATTAAACCATCTCGTTCATGGATAATGGCATTTTAATTCGTAATGGATGCCTGAAGTGTTTAAGTTTTTTTTGTGTGCAAATGTAATAACATAGACAACGATTATCCTGTAAATGACCCTTCAGAAGAACTTAATTTCTTCACACACCACATGTATAGCTCTGATTTATCTGATGATACATATTTTGGGAAAATTCTGTAGTATAGCTATTAGTGGATGGGACCTATTCACATGGCTGTTAGTTTACTTCAAGTAAGACCAGTTCAGCGTCAGACAAGCCCAGCGTCAGACCAACTCAGTGTCAGACTAGACCAAAATCCGTCTTTTAACTCAATCATATGAAAAAAGAGCAGCTAAGAATTTCTGATCTGACATTGTTCAAAGGAGACGAACATATTAGAACTTGATTAGTTTTGTGGCTGCAGGAGCTCATGATCAGACAGGGAGCACAGAATAAAGTTTCTAAAGTCTGAGTCATGGTATGTATAGCTGTAGTCTTGGGCTCAGTGTCACTGGCATGATGGTTTTATTGCTTTAGACCTCGGTGAGCAGACAGGTTACAGGATCACAGCACAACCGATGAGCTTGACAGGACATTGGCAGACGCAAGCATCCATTTCACTGCTAATTACAGAGACCGTAGGCCACCAACTGGGCAATGTAGAGGCTGCCAGCTCTCATCCTGTGTGCTTTATAAAATGCTCTTTAATCCCCGCACAATATCATTAACTTTGTAAGTAGATGAACACAATGGACAAGCAATTGAATTAACTTCAACCGTTGGATGTTGGAAGAGAGGCTAAATGAAATGAATGCATAATATTTCCCCAGTGAGACGACCGTGAGAGCGCAGCCGATTGTTGGCAGGTCCAGCGAGGCCGCCCGTTTGCCCAATTACGCTTTGTTTAGATCAATCCATAACATTTTCTGCAGAAATGGAAAATACAATCAGCAATTTAGAGATCAATCATTTCCGGGAAGCATCTGAGTTCAGACAGAATTTTAAAAGAACGAGTGATGTTTGTCAGACTTAGATGCGTGTGTGTGTCTTATGAGTGTTACTGTTGCTCAGTCCAGTTCTTAGAACTTATAACTCTCTTTACACCTAAAATCTAGTGAATGTGAGATTGTCATCCGCTCTTTGCGAATGGTATAAACTTGTTCTAATACTGTGTTTGCTGTAGACAGATCTAGTCAACATACTTTCAGCTTACAGACTTCTTTTTTAGGTTCATGGGTAGTGGTGTAGGGGGATAGAATATACAGTTTAAACATTATATAAACCATTACGTCTATGCAATGCCCTCATGAAACATGAAAACACAATGTGTATTTGTGTGTGTGTGTGTGTGTGCGCGTGTGCGCGTGTGTATGTGGAGCTACACTTGTTATGCAGCATCCGGCCTCACCTGGTGTCTTCTGAGGAACACTGCATAAATATCCAATACTGCACAAACAGGGTGTTTGTCATCCCCTACCACCAGCCTCCCAAAATAAGAGAGAGAGAGCAACAGAGCGAGAGGAAGATGGAAGATGAAGAGCAGTATTTGGGCTGATTTTTAGCAGAGAAATATGGATTGAGAGTCTGATCTGTCGTTCTCGGCCGCATGTGTTTGTCAGAATGTTGCTCCTGATGCCATTGATTGAGTATTCACAGTGTCGGCCCTCGCTGTCTATTTCTCATGTGCTGCTTGACTGGATACACAGACAAAGCTCTCATTAATAGTTCCTCTGTCACTTGATCTTGTCTGCCAGCTCTTGGGCCACGGGGACGATTTGTCAGGGCCTGAGAAGCGTCCGTCTCTCGGACGGGTTGTTCCTGCAACTGCTTGTGTGCGTGCCGCTGCATGCAGGAAAACCTTAAAAAAACCTTAAGAAAAAAAACGTTGTAACTTTTGTATGTATAAACGTGAAGAGTGTACAGTAGAATAGTGTTGAAAGATGTGAGTGTGTTTGTGCTGGTTGATGGATGATCTGTTCTTTTCTCTGGATGTGACTCGTCTCCTGCATCATGACAGATTTTTGGCCTGTTCTATCATCTGTAACAGATGCTGGTCTGATCACTAGTAAAAATATTAAATGTATTTCAAACAATGAAAGATATTTGTTTGACCTTGAAGAGCTGCAGTGTGTGTGTGTGTGTGTGTACCAAAAGTCCCCAAAAGGATGGTAAAAATCACACATACCTACACATACAAATATATCCACATTCTCCATAAGGGAAATTGAATATAAAATGTCCCTATTTAGATAGATAAGTAAATTAGGGTTAGTGTGTGTGTGTGCGACTGACTGCAGCTCTCGGGGAGACTGAGGTCTGACTGCTGTAGAGAAATGACTACTTTTATGTTTGCTTTATGGCTCATTTTTCAAGCTGAACACAGAAAATCCATGAAAGGTCAGTGAATATGTGCAGCAGTTCAGTGTGAGCTCAGAGGCGCTGCTGTGGGTCACCTACACACACACACACACACATCAGTGTCTTACTGAACAGAGTAAAACCTCAGCGCTGATGTCAGAGGTGCTTCAATATTAATTATTTAGGTACATGTATTGTGCATTAAAAAAATGCTGCAAATGGTCTATGGAATAAATGTTAATACACTGGTTGGTTACTGGTTGTCAGGGTATGGCTGTGTGGTTGCATTGTGAGCATGTTGCTGGGCAGGAATACTTGATTTAGAGAAGAAAAAATAAATCTGAGTTATAATAATAGTGATGTTTGGGGAAGTGAATATGGCCAATCATGTTTGTTCTCTGATCTGTGATGTTTTTCACCTGTGAATCTGATCTGTGAGGTCCAATTAAAACCCAGATCACAGACCATCAGGGTGGCCAATAAAATCGGCCCTATATGGCCCGTTATTGTCATTCTGTCTACAATTACTATGATGACTCATTTCCTGTCACCTCCCCCGGCCTCAGAGAAAGTATTTTACTAATGGAAAATTAAGTAGCACTTGTGACAGGCTGCTTTATAAATATGTAAAATGTACTTTTAATTATTTCAAGTGAATCTGGCAGGTAATCAATAAAGCTGGACGTGACAAACATACGCTTGACACTGGTCATTGTAAAGCGCCGCTTAAAAGAGAAGAGCTTTCTATCGACGCGACCCATTTCATATTTAAAGTCTGTCATACTGCAGGACAAATGGATTCATTGCTGGCTGCTAATTTAATACACTGTTCATGAGGAGCTCACAGGAGTCGACCTGAACTCCAGCAGTAAATATTTATTAAAGCATCTGTATACAGAGAGTCAGTAATGATGTGTATGCTTAATAACTTTCATAACTACATTCCATATTATTCAATTCAGAAACGCTCTTGAGACTGTGAGATTTATACTCATATTTGAATGTACATATACAATATCACCATCACTACTGTTATATTGACCTGTTATGATGCTGAAAACATGGATTTACTTACTCTGATAGATATATAATATATATAATGCTCAGTTAAGCATTATATAATGACTGAACATATAATAAGATAAACTGGATGTAGTTCTCTCTGTCTTTCTCCCTCTCTTTGTCTCTCTCTGTCTCACACACTCTCTTATTTGCCCATGCTCTCTCTTTGTCTCTTTCTTTGTCTCTCTCTTTGTCTCTCTCTTTGTCTCTTATTCTCTCTCTCTTTCTCTCTGTCTCCCTGTGTGTCTTTGTCTGTCAATTTTTTTAGGTGTGCTTTACTGGCATGACAAAAACTGTACATTTGTATTGCCAAAGCAATGGCAGCTAGGCTGCATACAATAATGTGTGCAATGTGATTTATACTAAGTGTACAAATAAAAATGAGATAAAGTAAAATGAAAAAAGATAAAAATACAATGTGATTATGGCAGGATAAAGATGTAATACAGGTTAAACAGTTTACAAATAAGGGAAATGTGTTTTTGTATTTAAAAGTGCTTCATATAGACATCAGCTGGTTCCGTATGTGATGGCTTCAGGTGTCAGATGGGTCCAGCAGCACACAGATCTTCTGGAGGACACACCAGTAGACAGTGACTGGAGAACAGAATACTGTAAACAGTTGTGCAATTGATCGTTTTTCTCTCCTCTGAACTTTCATATGTTTTGTTTATGTTATATATTTTCACTGTAATATGACAATAATATTTTGTATTTTAAACAGTTTAAAAAAGACAGGATAAGTGTTTATCTTCATAACAAACTCAAAACAAGAGGCAACTTTCTGCCTCTACATCAGTAATTTCTGCGCTTGGTTCACGAGATTAAAGCTCGTTAAAGATGAAAGAATTTCTGTCTCTCTGAAGATCACTGAACCAGAGAGAACCTGAGAACTTCTGATGGCCTTTCAGTCCATTTCTCAACATCTCCATTGTTGTCTTTTCTCGCTTACCAACTGTACGATCATACTCCCATGTCACATTCTCAGATGCCTGAGCGCTTTAGGGCACTATTGAGAGTATTAGCCCACAGTTTTGGGCTGCTGCATTAAGCCTCAAGTGCACAGGAAGCTGCTCTTGTTTTTTTCAGCCCCACTGGAGCGCTGGAGGTGGTAAAGCCCCTCAGAAAAGCAGTTAGTGAACTGTGAAGCGCATCAAATCCCCGGAGCCGTATGCTGAGCCTGACTCCGTTTGTTTGGACCATCTACAGAGTAAAAAAACTGTCTTGATTGTTGAGTAAAAATTAGGAATATAATCCTATTGAAGTAAATCTTTGGTCATGCTAAACTCTGACTGTGCGTTTTGAGCGTCTCACACCTCCTGCTGTAATTTACATATATAGTTATATAGTTATAGTTGAGTGTTGGGAACTCGTTACATATGAAAAGAGTCTCGCTGTGCCAGAATTCAGCCTTTTTTTGTCTGTATTTAAAAGAGGAGAAATTGTGCTTTTTTGTGACATTGTGTTTTTACATGATGACCTTGCGGCTGACGTCACTTCTTTCTTTCATACAATACTGTCACCTTCTGACAGAATCTGAGGGACTGTTTGCCAAGTCTAGCACTACTTGTAAAGTTGCTCTTAGTTAATTATCTAATCTTAAATATTTGAATCATATCTAGATAGCAGAGTATTACAGTTGATAAATTCTTTGGAAGTTGTGAAAAGACCTTAGAAAGCACATAGCAACACCCTGCTTGCATAACAGCAGCTTTTACAGGGACAAACACCAGATGAAATATAAAAATCTGTTTTTGTCTCTTGTCTTTCAGGCACTAGGGTGTTGCTACTTCCTCCACGATTCCTTAAGAAACATCCAGCAGTTTGATTTCAAAGGTATGTGTGTCCAGCTCCAGAGCTGGTAATCTTTCATTCTTTCTCATTATTTCTGTCAAAACCAGCAGCTATAAAACTAAGACAGAATCACCCACAAGAAACAGTAATGCTCATTAATATTGGGGTTTAATTCATGAGATTTCAGCCTGTGGTAATAGGGCACACCAGCTATTGGACAGTTGGTGACCTCATCAGCAGCAGGGGTCAGAGGTTGCATGTCCTGGCGGTCACATTAATTAAAGCCACTCCCATTTTAAAAGTGTCAACATAAGCCTTCACCAGCCCTTCAGCCCTGCTAGTACTCTGAGCTCTTAAACAGCAGAAGAGCTCCTGGGTGATGGAACAAAGTATCTGAACAGAATGGGATCAAAGAAATCGTGAAATAGTGAAGTTAGATCATGATATTACTTTGCTTTAAAACCCTAAGCAAAGCTAAATGACGGCGGTTTCCAGCCGTGGAGACAGAATTCAAGTTCCATACCCGAATAAAAGTACAGATATCACACCACTATATTAAGTAATGTCGCCTATTAAAATATTACAAATGTACCCAAAAGTTCAGATTCATACAAAATATAACACAAGGAATTGATATTTTTTTAATTTACTGCTCTTGACTCAGGATCAGAACTTTCCATTAAGGGGGAATATTTGCTCCCTGAAAATGATTTCCGGAGGCATTTTTACCTTTGTAAGGGCAATTTTTGTAATTGGCATATTAAATGTCTATTTAGGGGTACTTTCAAATGTATATTTTTTATGTGTTATCTTTTGTGGCAAACATGTAATTAATTCAAGTGGTGAATCAACCAGTCAGAAAAAAGACAGTTACCAGTAAAATCAGCATCCCCAGAGAGTGGGACCCTTTCTCAGCCCCCAGGTCTAAATGCTTTCAGTATCTACCTATATGCGTTAGAGTATGTATTTTAGCACTATTGGTTTATATCTAAATAAATGTAAAAAAATAAAAAAACAAAATGAAAATTTATGAAATGTCATCCTTCCCGCGATCAGCTTGCTCTCTGATCACAGGAAGGATGAAAGTACCTATCAGCAGGTACCGGAACCTTCTGATTGTTTATGTTACCATGACAGCAACCACCTGTGTGTGTGTGTGAGGAAGAGAGAGAGCATGCACAATTTTTAGTGCATGGTCTGATCATGCACTGATTTTCAAACTCCCGTTATATCAAATAAAGCTGACTGTATCAAACTCCCATTATAATGAATGAAGCTGACTGTATCAAACTCCCGTTATAATGAATAAAGCTGACTGTATCAAACTCCTGTTATAATGAATGAAGCTGACTGTATCAAACTCCCGTTATATCAAATAAAGCTGACTGTATCAAACTCCCGTTATAATGAATGAAGCTGACTGTATCAAACTCATGTTACAATGAATGAAGCTGACTGTATCAAACTCCCGTTATAATGAATGAAGCTGACTGTATCAAACTCCCGTTATAATGAATGAAGCTGACTGTATCAAACTC
>JAZGTJ010012413.1:0-15890 GCA_036877575.1 Botia almorhae
TATTTTCTAATCACTATATTAATACTGTGTTAATGAGATGAAACACATGTGAGATATGAGAGCACAAATCTAATAATGATTGTAATACAGGACAGAAGGAATACAGAGAATCATCACTGACAGTAACAACACAAATAGTTTCACTCTGTGTCTGTGTCAGTTTTCACATGCAGAACTGATGAAAGTTCCTCTGAGTTACAGTCAGTGACTCACTGTGTACATTTATTGATCAAATGTGTTTTATAAATGAACTGAATGATTGCAGCTGTGGTGAAGATCTTCTGTCTGTTCTAACACATCCTGACATGTTGTTTTTCATCTCCTGTAATTCTCAGAGTTTCTCACTGGAAGTCTCTAGATTTCATGAACATTCATGTGTTCCTGTCAGCATAAATGTTTTCCTTTAGTTTTATAGTTATAGTTTCATTTGTTATGTTTCATACGAGTATTCAAAGTTTTGTAATGGGTTAGATGTCCAATCCAAACAAAAATGCTTTATGTAAACACCTCATTTAGAATAAAAAGGTCCAAACCCATTCAGATTTTAATGAGAGGGATGGGATTAACCTTTTCTAAAACAAATCAATTGAAAATTTCAAAATGTCATCATGTAACTGAGTTTAAACGATTACTTTCTATTTAAGAGGTCTGCAAAAGCGATCAGATTATTTGTGCGTGAGTTTTATTGTAGCTTGGGAGTGGATGGTCTCACAATAGACTGTCGAGCCTCGTGCATCTTCAGTCAGCGCTTGGGTCCGATTTTGGAGGAGACACTACAGTACTGAAGCACAATATCCTATCATACCTACAAAGTTTCTAAACATACATACTGTATATTAAAGTTGTAAACATACATACAGTTACACAGAATGTCCCCTACAAAATTAAGTGTTCTTATATGTCAAGCATAAGTTGGTTCTGTTCACTAGAGCCCTGCTTTCTGTGACCCGGACAGACATGATACTCTAGATATAAAGATGACAGTGACACAAAAACATGACATTTACATTTAGTCATTTAGCAAAAGCTTTTATCCAAAGCGACTTACAAGCGATGAGAGCATATAACATTTTGTCCTAGGAACCAACGAGCCGAGTCTACAAGCTACATTTACAAGTGGACATTGTATTGTTACTAGAGACAGGATGAACAGGGTTTTTTGTAGGAAAGAGAATTCGAGCATTATGGATTGGTTAGGTGTGTGTGAAACAGGTGTGGTTTTTTAGTTGTTTTTTGAAGGTTATGATGGTCTCAGCAGCTCGGGTGGAGGCTGACTGTCCTAAAGGCAAGTAATATAATTCAGTATATAAAAACAAAAAAATTGCTTATTTTTATACCTTCGTCAGACATATTTAACCACATTTCAGCCTGTCTGCAATGGATGAATAATACACAAACACGCACTCCTTTCTCTTTTATTATAAACTATATGAGCTGCTTTATAATTTCTACATTTATTTTGTACGCAGATCCAACTCTCTGGATCACCCATATGTTTATCCCAATTTCCAAGAACCAAAGCACGGCCGTGATCCCAAACGTGTACTCGCTTTTAAATATCACCATGTGTTTGTCTTGCCATATGGAGAAACGTGTTTAATGAAGTCGACGGTGAAGTACAGGATTTTTTTTAAAGCCTGCAGCCATATCGGCCGCTGTAATGAAGTCAGCGACTAAAAACCGAGCTTCAAAATAAAAGTCTTTTGACTGGCTTAATTAATGACTTTCTTAGAAAACAATTACGAGAATTGACGGTCTACTTCTGATATATATAATTAGATAATTATATTAAATATGATAAATATAGATAATTATAAAACGTTGCATGTCCGTCTATGTTGCAGGAGTAAGAATAGACACACTTTAAGACAATTCATGAAGGCGGACAAAGAAATAATCTTTTAAATGAAAAGTCTTCAGTTTCACGTCTAAAATCACGCTGGATGAAAATAAACAAATGTGCTTAATGTATTTCTATGCCACTATTATTCAACATTAGTTGACTTTGTTCAGGTGAGTTTATTTTACTTATCTTTGTTTATATTCTTTATAATCATGTAACATGAATCACATTTAACAAGTTTGACCGTGTTGTTTTTTTAAAGTTAATCAATTTCTCTTCAGGCAAAATGTACAGCTACCCACAAAGCGGCTGACTGCGAAAGTCATGTTTACGTACCACGTGACGCAAACAGGAGCGCAGTTCCGGGGATGAATTTCGGAGAGTCCTGTAAGTTTTAAGATCCAATTCTGTACTTCATCCTTTATAACATTCATTCAGATGATCTAGCTGTGTAACAGTGAGCAATGTATTCGTTTCAGGTCATTTATCGTCATTTGTGGGTGAAAATTTTAGTTTTGACAGGGCCCAGCACATGACTCTGGTTAACTGTCTGTATTATGGTACTAATTTGATGATGATAATTTAACGTTAGTTGTGGTTCCTGTCATTGGTGGAATTAGTAGCTGCAGCGAATAGCGATTGTTTTTCGGACTGTATTACTGATTATATTTAAAGCCGGCTTTCTACGTTTTGTTCACACGATCTTCAGTTCTGTTGTTGTAAGACAAACTTTTACCTTTTAGTAGATTATATCTAATAAAACAGTTTCTAGTAAAAGTGGGCAGAAGTATTACGATCATCCATAGACCAGTTGTCCTCTATATAACACTGTGCACATAATATATATTTTACTAAGGAAAGAAAAAATTCGTTTCATATTTGTCTTTATATCTGTTCATTATTTCACGCTGTGTTCAGTGGTTTAAACAAGAGCAGGTGGGGGAAGATGGAGGACCTCCCCATCCAGACACTTGAGGTGGTGTGTTTGGGTTCGAGCGTGGCTCTCTCTGCTCTGTTTTATTACATTTACAAGAAGAAACGCAAAACTGTGGATAAACTTAATGTAAGTTACAATATTTACCTTTAATAGGAAAACTGTAAAAACATATTTACTAGAATTCTGCTTGATATCTGTGTAGGTCATTCTAAACTGTTAGAACCAGTTTTTATAGAGTCTTGAAAACATCCTTTAGACACAAGTACACAGAAGGAAAAGGAAGTGGGGGTAATGCTACTAAGCTATGGGTTAGTAGTATGAATGTCATGGGATAGGTTCCAGAGAGGGGTGACCTACAACCTAGAGAATTACTGTGATTGGCTGCCACCATTATGCCCTTGCACATGACCCAGGTGCCCTAGGGGTCTGTGTCTGCCATTACACCCCAATCCACTGAAACCCTGCTGGAGACAGCAGCTGTTGGTCAGCTGGAGGATTGCAGGCCTCTCTTAGAACTGGTCTGAACCACGTAACTCACTCACAAGCAAACCATCTCTGGTATAGTTTAGAGAATATACTTTACCACCCAAAGTCATTTCAGAGTCTTTACCCTATCAGAGATAGTGAGAAATTAAATATAAACACAACCCAGCTAACAGGGAACTCTAACATTCAAAGTTATCAAAATAGTTCTTGCAGTAACTTTAGCAGAACGTTTTTAATGTATATTTGAAAATGTACTATTAATTATTATTATTATTAGGTTGTTTGTGTAACATTATAAAAACATTACAGGATTGAAAATGTTTGAATAAAATTCTTATAACCAAGAAATAACATTTATACAACATCCCAAAAAATGGATGTGTTCCTAGAAGATTCAAAATAACATTTTTAACATTTTGTAACTTAATGGAAACATTAGGGAACCATTCTTACGATGTATAATGGTTAGCTGGGATATTTAAATGTGTAAATAAGTCCATATTAAGAACATGTAGTCAGCAGTTCTCTGTGCACTGAGAAATCTGTGTTTTGCTTTAGGAAGCTCCACAGCTGCCATTGGACGAGAGGCTGGCAGACCTTCTCAATGCCACACCAGGCAAATGTCTGCAGTATGTGGTTATAGAAGGTGATCCTCATTTTTACCACACAGAATTGTCTCTGTGATCAACGTTATTGATATAGATAAAGATTCTTTTGCATCATCCCAAAATCTTTCACTTCCTCTTTTGTAGGTGCAGTGCAGCCTGTAGGTGAGCCGTTAAGAAGTCAGTTTCAGGAAGGAAGTGTTGGTGTCATTCAGAAACTGGTTCTCAGGGAACACAAACTGGTGTGGAACACTTTGGCACGCACCTGGTAAGAGCAGAGCTTTGCCATTATAAACATAAGTACTACAGTCACCCCCAATTCTTCTCTTCCACATATGCTCAGTTCTGTCTTTCATCCTGTAGGACAGACAGCGAGCGTGTCCTTCATCAGCGTGTAAATGCAGTACCCTTCAACCTGCTGGGTGTGAACGGGGCCTTTGTGCGTGTGCTCTGCCCCCTGGAGGCCACTGGCCCCAAGATGGAAATCGTCCATGAGAAGTTCCACCAGGCCAGTTATGGCTTCACGGACTTAATTGGTCAATATCTGAGTGGAGAGAAACCCAAAGGTCAGTTAGAAACAGAGGAGATGCTGAAGGTCGGGGCATCTTTGACTGCGGTGGGCGAGCTCATCCTGGACACCGACCGCCTCCCTAAACTCCGCCCACCCACAGACGGCTCCGAATACTTCTTCAGCACGGAGGACTTTGAGACCCTCCGACTGGAGCAGGAAGGGCAGGCCGAGGTGTGGAGGGTGCTGTCGTGTGTTTGTGCACTAGCAGGCGTGGCTGTGCTGCTGTGGGTGGGCCGCAGATATTACCGACACTTGAAACAGCGATGGGAGCAGGAGAAGATGAGGAGAGCGTTTGAGTTGATGGGTGCAGGAGAACGAGGGATGGAGGAGAACAGCGAGGACGTTCCAGAGAACGCGTGTGTCATATGCCTGAGTAACCCACGAGGCTGCGTGCTGCTGGACTGTGGACACGTGTGCTGCTGTTTTAGTTGCTATCAGGCCTTGCCCCAACCCAACTGCCCCATCTGCAGACAGATCATCAAACGAGTGGTGCCGCTGTACCAGGCCTGATAAGATCTGATGAACCTGTCACACAGCCGTCTATTGCTTGAGTTTGAGTTTTGTATCAGTAACAGCTAACAGGGACAAAAATGTGATGTGGCGGTATACAAATAGACAGCTATGACTGGCTGCAATGCAAATGTTTGTTGAAACAGCCTTAAACTTCTAAACATTGTGTAAGCTAGTACTAAACGACTTCTGAGGTAAACACATTTACTTGAGTCACAAACATCAGAAACAGGATTGTGAACGCTGACCAGAAATGGTTTCAAGAGACTTTTAAAGCTTAATTTTGTCATTGGTGTTTAGACCCAATGTTTGTGGTGCAATCAAATTCTGTATAATGCGAGTTTTAGTTATGATTTAACTAGTTTGACTTTATTTGATCTCAGGTGGATAAACTGAGTTTTCTTGACTTTGTTTATTGTTCTGGTGTTTTAAACGGTTAGTCTGTTTAACTGAGCCGACAGATAAAGATAAGCAACATACAGTGTATTGTATTGGATCTGGTTTATACAGGAATACCTGATACTGTTTAACAAACAGCACTTGAGAACTGATGCAAACCTGTTTAGCTTTGTGCCTTAATGAATGAGCGTGTTGATCTGAGCTGATAGATAAACTCACTTTGGAAAAATTCCTTTTAGTTTGGACTTTTTTTCTGTAAGGCCTGAAATAACAAAGTTTTGGGTTACTGTGTTTCTGGTGAAAAAAACACTTGTCTGTACATATTGTTTTTTGTACATATTATAAATTCACTGACATGATCAATACTTCTCTTGCGTTGCTGCATTTTAGCATCACCCTGCATCGGTTCTCCATATTGTTTAACAGCAGCCTTTTCCTTACCAAGCTTTTCATTGACAATTTACTTAAATACTCCAAGTTTGAATACAACAGGTGATCAAATTCTCAAATGTAGAGCCATGTGGGTAGAGGGTACACGCACACGTTAGTGAAAAGATATTAAGGTAACAGCAGTAACTGATTATTCATACAAAAATGTAACACAGGCAAAACTGTTTAATTTGAAATCTTTAGGGGGTTTTGGGTTAAGTGGGAGAAAAAGCAGAATGTTTTCAAACCTGCTTCAGAGATGAAACTGATGTTCTTCTGCTGCTCACTGAAAGAGGTTCTTCTGCTGCTCACTGAAAGAGGTTCTTCTGCTGCTCACTGAAAGAGGTTCTTCTGCTGCTCACTGAAAGAGGTTCTTTTGCTTCTCACTGAAAGAGGTTTTTCTGCTTTCACTGAAAGAGGTTCTTCTGCTGCTCACTGAAAGAGGTTCTTTTGCTGCTCACTGAAAGAGGTTCTTCTGCTGCTCACTGAAAGAGGTTCTTCTGCTTCTCACTAAAAGAGGGTCTTCTGCTGCTCACTGAAAGAGGTTCTTCTGCTGCTCACTGAAAGAGGTTCTTCTGCTGCTCACTGAAAGAGGTTCTTCTGCTTTTCACTGAAAGAGGTTTTTCTGCTTTCACTGAAAGAGGTTCTTCTGCTGCTCACTGAAAGAGGTTCTTCTGCTTTAGTGATGCTCTTATTAACAAGCTGCAGAGGAAACAAAGTGCGAATAAACTCATCAGCTGCTGCCAATTAAGTTCCCACAGTGTGAGGGTACGGGAACCATACACATCTAAATACACATCTGAATAAGAATTTTGTTTCCAAAATGTTTATGGCTGCCGATCACTGCTATCTTCCTAATAAATGCTATCGAATCTCAATTTAAAATATTACATTTACATCATGTACATTAATATTTAAGATGTGTTAGAAAACGC
The DNA here is from genome assembly GCA_036877575.1 of Botia almorhae. NCBI lineage: Eukaryota > Metazoa > Chordata > Actinopteri > Cypriniformes > Botiidae > Botia > Botia almorhae. The sequence goes on from JAZGTJ010012413.1 coordinate 6,716, forward strand.
CGTGCAGTGGGACATCAGGACAAAAATAAAATACATGGACATATGAAATAAACTAGTGAGAGTGTGTGTGTAAGAGAGTGTGTGTGTTTGTGTGTGTGTGTGTGTTCTAAAGGGGTTTATAGAGTTAAAAGGGCTAAACGTGACATTAGTTGTAAAAACACCTTTAACCAGAGTTAATCCTTCTAGCCAAAGGAAGTTCATACATGTTCTCATTTTCACATATACATCTGCACAGTTTATTACTCACTCTTCTGCATCAAATGTTCATCTTTCTGAGGTTCTCCCCAGATTTGAGTGATTTGGTGTTTTTTTCTGCTGGTTAGAGAGTGAGTCAATTACACAGTGTGAGTCAACAGAGCCACTGTGACGATCTGGATCACGCACCGATCTGGATCACGCACCGATCTGGATCACGCACCGATCTGGATCACATACTGATCTGGATCACCTGAATGCGCTGTAAGTTGCTCTGAACAAAAGCATCTGACAACACACATGTAAACGTGTAGATCGTGTAGAAGATCTGAAGAGGCACCTCACCGAATCTTTTACGTTTCCTGTTTGTTTGTTTCAGAGCTGACTGAGGAGTGAAGTTATGCTCCTTTAGTCTTTTGTTGGTCCTGGAACAACAATCCTAATAATAAATCAATAAATAACAAGTTGTAAACCGACCTCTACCCCTTAACCTAGAGGAGAGGAATAGGCTGATAACAGTGACACTAACCCAGTCCTAGTATTAAGACTAAAGCAGACCCTGGAATCAATTGGCTGTCAGGAATATTGTTTTAGAAGGAACAAGGATGTTGACTCAGGCAAATGTGAAACTGGGCAAAATCAGGTTTACAAAAATGAGTCCATCATAGTTTAAAATACCCAATGTGAACAGTTCTGCTCCTGTTTATTTACTTGGTCAGTGCAGTGATAAAGACCAGTGAAATTCCTGCTTCTTTTGCTCAGGAAAATATGAAAATGAGCTTTAGAAACTGCAGTCTTTCGAGGACTGTTGCCATGCCAACAATCATACGCTTGAGTTGATTCACAGAAAAACAATACACACACCAAAAGGGTAATTTGGGTGTTTCGCCGCTGTCCACGGTGCTGAAATGTTTGTGTCTATCAGTCCGGATGGGTGGCTGGATAGATGGACACGCCACTTTTAAACGTAGTTAATTCTAGGAAAATATCGGAAAGGCGACAGGTGGGACACGGTGACGAACATCTTCCGGCATCTGTTCACCGAGGACATACCGGTTGACGTGCGCTGATGACGCTCGCACAGCTGCAACGTCGCGTTACCATTTTCCGTTCACACGGTGAACAAATCTATTCAGGGTACTCAAATTAAAACAATCCGTAACTACAAAACTGATTAGAGATTATTACAAACATCCATTTTTAGGGAACCGGAAACCAGTATCAAAACTTACAACAAAATAAATATATTTTGACTATAGGTCGTTAAAGACGTCGCGCTTTGCAGTTTTACAGCGGATTTGATACAGGAAACAGACCAATAAAATGGTGAACTGTTTATTTTTTCAACATAAATATTTTTATGTTTAAAAAATTATACTGGTCTTTGTATTGTATTTCTTATGAACTACACGTAAGCAAAAAGTTTGAGAAAGTCACTGAGGATCATGTAAAAATGTCATTCAAGTTCTTGTGTGGATTCAAACGACAGATGCGCAGATACACGCTAACATCTCCAGAAGATCTAGCCGCTATATCTTGCGATATTTTCTACTCTTGAATTCCACAAGCTTTTGCGAACAAACATACCGAGCAGCCAGTGCAGTGAACTCAGCGGCATTTTCAACTTTCGCCTGATGGGGTCACCCTTGCCCCTCACGGAGTCTCCGTCTCTCTCTCTCGCTCCTATACACATAAACACACACACCCGGATGGGATGACTTCACTGTTCCGCCCGGGTTTCCTTTATGATCGCGGGATCTCCCGTACCTTACAGCAGACTTCACACGACCGCTGATGTAGTCGCACACAGCCGCGCTCTCTCCTACCCACACCGCGCACTCCGCAACGAGCGCTTCAGTCCTTCACGCGTTTGGAAATTGGCGATCACAGAAGTCTGACACTTACGCGTGCGGATATTCAGCAAGAAAAGTGCACTTGTTTTGCGGGGAGTTGCCATATCCACCGTCGCTGCCTACAAGAACCGCCTGTTTCATCGCGTTCTGCGTCGAGAGCTCGTCCTTCACAGCAGTCGACATGTCCGAGGTTCTGCCGTACAGCGAGGGAAAAATGAGCGGATACGGAGCGGACAACGACGTCAGTCAGATGTCCTTTAGTTGCGGGCTGCAGGACACCAACTCGTTCTTCGGGGGGTCGCAGGCAAAAAGACCTCCAAAACTTGGACAGATCGGCAGAGCAAAAAGAGGTGAGAATCTACAATATAGTAGAAGCTATCCAAACTGTTACCCAAGTTCAGACGTTAAAGCCAAGTTAGATAACGGGTCTTCTGAACGTAATTTTTATGTTAAACGATCTGTTACCGCTCTTGTGATTTTGTCTATCTCAAAATGTTGACATAAATCTCCGAATGCAAATCAACTGAGCATATTTTTATTGGCTTGTGGTGACTGGAATTCGCTATAACCTTGTGCGCAAAACCAATTGCGCAGTTTCCAAAGCGCAAGCAGTTCCAAGTTACCAGCGGCAGACAGGCTGCTACACACGGTAAAGCGTGAGAAGTCTTGACCTCAGCTGTGTTTTCTCTTCACAGTGGTCATCGAGGACGACCGAATAGACGAGGTGCTGAAAGGCATGAGTGATAAATCGTCACCAGGCGTTTAAACCCGAGTCATGCCTCGCAGACATTTCAATTTTTTATCACCGATTTGAAGCACTTGTCGGTTGCGCATGAAGATTGCAAAGAGATGATGACACGACGCTCGAACCGGGAGGAGACTTAACCGAAAGGAAAAGAAAATTAAAGAACGGAGAGATGGAAAGACGACATTCACTTGGGGTTTGCTGGCAATTCTCCAAAAACGACACTCGAACGAAAGCTTGGAGGAAGACGGAGATGATGAGGCTGCGCTTTCTCAGCTCTGCTGGTGTGAATAGACATGAATGGACTTGCCATTAATATTCCACAACCATCATCTTCCAAAAGCGCTGTAAGCAAAATCAAGACTGAACCGCATATTAAGCTGATATTATAACTTGTACAGTATCTCAAAGACCTTCCTCTTAATACACACACACACACACACACACACACACACAGATCAACCGGCGAAGGCGCGTTCTTGGATCTGCGTCGAGCGTCACTTCAGTCCGGCTGCTGCTTTTTAGAGACTATAGACAAAGACATTTACCATCTATAAAGATAACTACACTTCTATACGTATGTACGCAGATGGTGCAATGTGAATATTTTCTTTCTCTCTTCCGCATCGTGTTCTTTCTCAGACACCGAGTATATTATCATACACGTGCCCACAGGTGTTGACGCGTATAGTCTTTGCATTGTTTGGTGGTCTGTTGTTTTGCCCTTCACTGCAGCTGCTTTTGCGCATCACCGCACCTGCGCCACGGATTGTCCTCAGCACAAAGGGAAATTGTGCGTTACGCCCTCATGTCATTAATCCTACACGAACATGTCTTGGTTTCCTCCAAGCGTTTAAGTTTAATATTTTGGAGACGCTTTTCGTCATCCCCTCACGTTTCTCCGTTGTTTCCATCTCTTTGCATGAATTTACACTTCGGTGTCAACACGAATCGTCCCCTGGCACGCTTCTTCTCAAATAGTCACATTTGTATTTTTATATCTTAATGTTTTTTTTTTAATGATGCTAGTATGTCGTTCTGAAATCCATCAACTGATGAATACGAACAATGTTTGTATTTCGGAGAAAACCGTAGACAGGGATTAGACGGATTACTGGTTACGTTTGGTTGGAACATTTTTTTAAAGACTTCACGAACGAATGTTTTTCTCGACTTCTTTGCACACATCGGTGTTGAACTACTGTTATATGAAAATCGTAAACTGTGACGAGCTATGTTGATGAATTTGTTAGAAAATGGCGATATTAGAAATCTACTGCACTGTTTACTAATATCTTTAAATAACGCGTTATGTGTCAGGTTTCTGAACATTAGGTTTGTGTTTCTTTTTTAAATTCCTTTTTCGTTTTGTACCATTATTCTGAAAAAAAAACTGACTGGTTTATTGTGCATGAAACTTTTTTTCAGCAAAAAAACAACAAATGTCATGACATTCTAAGAATGAATCATTGCATATGAAAATACCATTTTCACTGTATTTGGTGAATTAATAAATGGTGGAACATGTAGACATGCTTTGCTGTCATCATTTGACACGACCGGCGCATTACAAAGAGGAGAAACACGTCTTGTGAACATTTGATCAAGTTATTTTGAGGCTGGATAACTTATCCCGTATAAAGCGTTTAGAAACAGGCCCACTAACAAACGATTTAAGATTTAATGTATCTAATCAAATCCAACAGGCAAAACTACACCACACATCAAAAGATAAAGCAACTACTGTAATCATTTGCAGGGAGGCTCTGTACAGTATAAAGCATGAAAATTCAAAGTTCTTCTTGTGACTAAAGAAATGTGGATTTTAGGCCTTGGACACGTCAATGAATGACATCATTTGACTGCATTATAACAGAGTTAATTCATTTCATTTACATTCTTAACACAAGATGTGATCTATTTAAAGAAACAGAAGAACATGCCAACAAGTAAACGGACCGTCTGAAACCATGATGACTTCAGTGGTCACTACAACATGTTTTCTGTAGCGATTTCATTCATTTCGGCTCAGTCTTGCTTTTGCACAGCTGGTGTAACACATGCTGTTTCTTGTTTACTCCAAACGTTCTGAATCAACATGGTCTGAACCATCTGACGCAGTTAAATTTCACAGTAATATTGACGTTTTCCTTCATCACTCACACACACAGCGAGACAAGTGCAACCCCAATCCCATGTGTACGATCCAGCCACAGGAGAATCAATGGCTTTTATCTGTGTTCTGTGTGGCCAGCAAAGGCCAATGTGTCCACTGAAGCTCAGGATTGATCTGAAAACAAATCAGGCATGCCTTAATTTAAACTCGCCATGAAACAGAAGTTGTGACTCTCTTTCCTTCCCTGTGATGACAGAGTGAAAAGGATTCTGGAACAAGAAAAAAAACAAGACAGACCTTAGTTATATTCTTTGGGTGTTGATTGGATTGTTGGAAGCTGGAGGGGTAGAAACTGCCTCGCCATTGGACAATCAATATAGTCCCACCTACAAGGACAGACATACATCACCAAGAGAAGAGATTTTGTTTTGAGGGGGAGAGTAATGTTTGTGATTAAAGATTACAACGGCACATAAATATAAAAAAATGTGTACTTATAAACCTTTTTTAACAAACACATGAACAATATTTCATAACATTTTGATTTCATGGTGACGATAAATGATAAACACATCTTAGTTTATGTCAAATCCTGATCCAGAGTTTTTACTAAATGTTCCACAACTTAGCTCAAGTTTCTCCACCAATATTTCAAAGGTTAAAACTGGTTACTGATTCTGGAGCTGGTCCAAACTCGTATGCTACTGTTTTTCTGTAGGTCACAAAAGCAGAAATCACAGCTGTCAGAACACAGACTGTTCGTATTTCTTTTGGACAAACAACCCGGTTCTCAATGCAGAAGGTCCATCACTCAGGAGAAGTCAAGGACACTCAGCCTCTCAGTCTATTAATACACTTTCATGGCTGTTTCTGTGTTCCTAAACGATTCCAATTGCCCAGGGGAACCCTTACCACTTCACACAGGCTCAGAGCTGGAGATCACTGATACGCTATCAGAACAGACAGGCGGCCCGCGGCGGCTCTGAGTGACTGAGCCATGCCGCACACTGACCCAATATGGAAAGAGAACTCAGCAGATAATGATGGCCAGATAAGAAGGAAAGAGAGATGACATTGTGAGATTTCTGAAACGCTCTGTTGAGAGAGAGAAAGAGAGAGAGAGAAGTGCACGGTTCTCCCTCGCTTGCTCTCACTCGTTAGAGATAATTATATATATTTCCTTGCAGTAAATTCTCATTAACCTGAAGATGTTTGATAAGGATGAAGTTTCTTCTGCACACTGAACGAGTACAGCAAGACTCTCTGGCAAACACTGGGAATTCTGCTGCGTATGGAAACGTTTGACATTTTGGCCACCTAAAGTTAGAGAATAAAAAAACTGAGTGTGGGTCAGACATGTTACAGACCAGATTCAAATGTTCATTACTCACATGAGCCAATCTGTTCCTTCTGTTGACCCATCAAAACAGAACTGAAACCCTTATAATCCTGAACTCACTGCAGCAAAACACACACATGCACATGTTATTGCTCCGTACATCTCATACCAGAGTCACAACTACATGTGCAATCCTAAAAACACATTCAGAATAATGCAGTTATTGCCCTCCATCTTAATTTGTTACACCCGAGATACACTAACCCTATCCCTAAACCTAACCCTCACAGAAAACCTTCTGCTGTTTTAGATTTTCCAAACAGATAATTATGTGTGATTTATAAACTTGTTTCCTCATTTGTTTCCTCTTTGACCTTAAAAGTGGCCAAAATTTACTATTTACTAAAATTTTACTATTTATGAGGGGACATTTGATCCCCATAATATAGCGATTACCAGATTCCCAGGACCGCGCACACACACATGCACAAACACACACGTACATACACAGCTCTCTCTGTAACGCAGCTTAATCAAATGTTTACGCAGTGCTGTCAGTAAAGTGTGCTGGCTGTGAGCGGGTTTATGTGTCCGCTATCAGTACCGGCCACTGGATGATGTAATGGCTTGTCCTGCTCGCCCCCCCCCATTCCCACCCCACCCCACCCCCCCCAGCAAACAACAGCACACATTTGTCCCTGCAGAAACATTTCAGCCTTCGATTAATGTCATGAATTATTATCAGAAAAAAGGATCATGTGATCATTTCTGATCACACAACAGCCTTTACTAATCTTACCGATCAAAAAATATGAATATGTATATACATATATATATATATATATATCTTTATATTTAATTCACCAGCTTATTCAGGGTAACTCTGATATCAAAACATTTTAATATATTGTAATTAAAGCTGCAATACGCAACTTTCTGGTTAAACCAAAATCAGTTAATGACTCCAGTATATGTAAAGTACATTAACTGAGCTGCCATTTTATGTTTCAAACAGAGATGGCGATAGAGTGGCCAAAGGTACGGATTGCATCTTTAATGATGGGCTGTATTCTGCATTTCTATAAAGGGTTGTTTTAACAAATCTGGCAAACTCCAAACGGAACAGACAAACAGAAGAAAGTCCCTCTTTGAATGAACACATGAGGGTTTAACGATGACTGATTTTCAGGTTTCCATGAACTAGCCCTTTAAATGTCAATATAAAGTAAAGCTTGCATGTGCATTTGCTGTATAAGGAATAAAAACCGAATATAACCAGCTGTTAAACTAGTTTTCTGTCATCTGCAGCAGCTTTCTGATGTTTCAGCAGCACGAGGTTCCTGAAAAGTCAGAAAGCAGAGAAGAGGATACGATCGCAGGACAAACCTGCACCTGATATCTGCAGAATATCACCTGACACCAGCAGTCACCTGACACCAGCCATGACGTCTTCACTCAGAGCTCCAGCGAAGGGAAAGACCCGTGAGCTTTCAAATGAGCCAGAGTATCTCTACTGTAACTGCATGTAAGTTTACCAAAACCTCAAAGTGTATCAAACTTACCTGCAAAGATACAATGACTGTGTGTGACAAGAATGTCACAGAAACTTCAGCGTGGGCTATTTTGACCTAGGTCAGTAACCTACCACCCTAGCAACCACATAACAATGTGCTAAACACACATACCAAATAACAATGCCATGGCAACGACCTACGACACTGCAGCATTGTGGGGGTGAGCTCTGCAGGGACGGGCAACATGTGTAAACTTTTAAAACATTAAGTTGTAAACTTTCACAAAACCCAAACGTACACGAACACAAAACTTACGAAGAAAAGATGCTTCTACATAAATTATCTCAGTTTGATTATATTACATCAATATAATTATTATATTGATTATAGATTTCCATCTACATTCTGTGCGTCAGCAGTGTGTTCTTCTGATTCAAGAATTACTTCTTTATACAATAATACCAGAGTGTGAGAATCAGACCGAAATCTGATCTGTTCTGTTCACACTGGAGAACAGGAAGCGAGACACCTTCCCAAAGTCTTAAAAATAGACAGTAATTACATTTCAGAGCTAAATTAAAAATAAATGATTTCTAGTTTATTAATGGCCTCCATTTCACTCCAGCCATTCCTCAACCTAAAGACATGCACGCGCACACACACACACGTCATATTGTGGCACACAGCTGGGTTGTGTTGTTTGCTGTTTGTTTATTTGTTGTTTTAGAAGAGTTTGTGACAGATTTGTCTCTGCACAATGTTGCAGGTGTCAGGCACTAAATCTTGTCATGCCCATCAACACAATCCCACTGAGAAAAATAGGCCAGAGAGAAAGAGAGGAGAGAGAGAACAGAGAGAATGCTGAAAAAACACAAATCTGTACATGAACAAATGCTGTTTAAAAATGCTAATTACAGAATGTTAAAAAGCAGTCCATTTGAAGAGCTATAGAAGGAAGCTCACACCTCCCCAAGTTAAGAATTGAACCAATCTGATCTGAGGATAGTTTACCCAAAGATTTACTCCACTCATCACTCTACAGCTCAGCTCTCCTCTACAGCTCACGGTTTGTTGTAAATTTGTTTAATTTCAAAATGGCTGAAAATTGTTCATGCTGTACTTCTTTCCTATAGTCCAGTGTTATTCAGAAGATCCTTAGAATCCACTTCCTGAAATTTACCTTCAGTGGGTGGAGCCTTTTTGTCTCCTAGCAGCCTCCTCTCCAGTGTTTCAGGGCTAAGTGGAAGCCGTTGCCATAGTGATAATGCTTGATGGACCAGTGAATGTCATGGAGGTGAACCTGTGAAAATCATTCGATTATGATTATAATCAGAGATTAATACATTATCACCATCATTACTTCTGAAATATAACAGTACTGTGTACAGTTTTCCCTGTGATATTTTAGCAAAT
>JAZGTJ010012414.1:0-15888 GCA_036877575.1 Botia almorhae
TATATATGTAAATGTAATGCACATGTTGGTGAATAAAGCGACAGCGGGAAGATGTTCAATACTCGGACTGGCAGAGCAGTTAATGAAGACAGATGTGTGTCTTTGCTCACCTGTCAGCTCTTCACATTTAGCATGAACCCAGTGGTTACACATGGAGCACTGCATCATCTGACTCTCATAGTCGTTATCTTCATAACATTTGAAGCACATGGTGCAGTAGTTACCTGTCAACAACACACAGACTCTTTACACCCGAAGGGAAATATAAAGGTCAGTACTATTAACCAGACTACTGAAATAAGACCGAAACATCCTGTGTCTGGCTCAGAGGATATTTTTACATCCTCTACTGTTGTATCTGATGATCAATGTGTGCCCATCAAAAAGTTAAACAACAACAACAGACCGTTAAACTTCCAAAGTAATTAGGAAGTCATGTATCCAGATAGAACATGTATCCTGAGATTTAATTGTTTTTTAAACATTTTTAAACATATATTGTTTGTTTGTTACGACATATCTATTATTATTTCTATTAACATTTATCCTGTATTTACTAATGGGCCGAGCGTAACGTTATGTGAATGTTATGATGAAGATCACAGGCGTACAGGAAACGTGTATTTCCAAAGAACGCGTCATTAGTGGAGCCTGAGCTAGTTGAGTTACTCTGAACTAAATATCTACCGGACATCATGAGGTCCAGCTATAACTCAACTCATCCATAGATCTCAAGAACCTCTCAAGAACTTCCAAATCTCACCTTGATCAAACAGTTGAGTGCAGTCAGGACACAGATTCTTGTCATGGTTCCACTCGGTGTCCCAGCTCTTCCCCGGAGTCACCCCACAGTTCTTACACCTGATGCAGGTCATACACAGCTGAAACACACCAAACAACCACCTCAATTCAGATTCAATAACAGAACCCCCCCCACAATGACACACTCATGTACTTCTACATGCTACTGTTTAAAGCTTGTTCAGCTGTGTAAACATGAACCGTTGGGTGGAAAGTTTCGTAGGTTTTCTGTGAACATGTAGCTTTGAGTTTCAAAAACATTCGAAAATATAAAGGTTTACACAAGAATCACAACTGGTTGATTTTACTGAATTGCTGGCAGTCTGATTATTTCACTCGCATTGGTACCGCTTTCTGCTTAAACGATTGTTTGTTCCCAGTCTGCTTTGACACATCTGACTGAAAATGCGCCATCATGGAAGCAGATTTAGAAGCAACCTGGTTTCCTTTAGCGCTTGTGCATATTGCTTGACTTACCCACAGCTTCTTACGTTTGTTGGGTTTGGGGTAGTTGGGCCCGAGACAGGCTGGGTGGTAACAATTTTGACACTTTTCACACTCCAGGAGAGGCTGTAGAGAAATTAAGAAAAAAAAAAACACAGAAACTGATCACTCATCGCAGCCGCAGCAAAACGCATTAAATGCAAACAGCATAAAAAAATTCCCCTTAACCGTACAGTAAAAATTGCATGTCAGCAAAAAACGGCTTACGGCCAGCTCCTAACTCTTTTTAGGAACTTTAAGGAACAATCAAAGAGCTACCAGCAGGAAGCTGGCGAGACTGATCTTCTGGTTTCATAATCTGTGGTTAGAAAACCAAATAAGGGCGACGTGCACAAAATCCTGCTTATCTGACGATCTGCAAACTACCTTGGAATCTTTGTTCTTGCAGCCGCAAACTCTGCAGAACCTGCAGTGGCGACAGCACCAGTTCTCCTTGTTCTCCTCCAGGGGTCGCTCAGAGGGTTCCAGGCAGAACCGATGGAAAGGTTCACAGCAAACTTGACAGTACAGCATCTGCCCAACGGCACCATAGATTCACTCCATAACAATTTGAAACAGTGAAACGTTCACAAAAACATCCAAGTTCATCAACTTTTCAACCTCGCACATATGTGCTGGAGGAGGGGTTGCTACGGTAACAAAGAGCGGGTGGGATTTACCTCATGTTGGCCTTTGCTGGCACATAGCAGGCAGACATATTGCGGTACGAGAGGGACCGAGGTCAGGATACTCAAACCACGTGTTGCCCACACGCTCTGCAGACTACAGTCCTCCTGTGTACAATGAGAAATGACATACAATGTCATACAATGTTCTCCAAACCTTTAAACAGTGGTCTGAAAACACACAACATCATGAATGGCCCAGATTCTCAGAAAGGACCACCCTGCATCATGAGAACTGTGCACCTGGAAAAACACGGATCAGAAACACTCAACAACATTCTCATGATCACTGAACTAAATCAGACTGCTTGTGTTTTCAGTTACGGTGAGCAGAACTTTGTCTGCTCAGTAGCAGCTGTTTTGCTTTAAAATGCTTGTGAAGGACTCGGGGGCTTTTGGAGTTCACTTCAGAATAAACAGATCTTTCTGTTTTGGGTGGTTTCGGCCTTAATGCTGATTCTGAAATTAAATGTCATGTGCTGCCATCTTGTGGCAAAACATTTCAATGCCGAAATCTGGACGTATATGCAGAGACACCTAAAAACAGCATCTCTCCTTCCATCTCAACCGACTTGAAAACAGCGTAATAATTTTGCAGTATGTTTCCCTGAATCACTCATTTAAACTTTAAAAGCTTCTGTGAACGTGTTTGCCACAAAGTGACATGAAATTTACCTTAAAATCGACACAGATCTTGTGGGTGGGCTCTAGAGGCTCCGCCTCCCTCTCTGCGAAGCCATTGGCGAGGGCGGCGAGGACGCTGGGCGGAGTCTGTTCCTGAGGACTCTACAAACACGCATGGTTTTCATCATTTTAATCAGATGTTTGCTGAATGAGGACAGAGTCCAGAGATATCACCGAAGGCTTGTACAGGCAGAATACCTTCTCGGTTTTGCGTCTGTTGGGCGGGATCCTGTGAAAGCCAGACCTGCGCTGTCGCACTTCCTCGTCAAAGGCGTCACCAAAAAAGTCGTCCAATGACACAAAATCTTTGGTGCATTAAGTACAAACAAAGTTACAGCTTAGACAGAAACTACAGAAGTATATAAAAGCTACGAAACAGTAGTTTCATTTGACTATTTTACTATTACTTCATTACATATATTTGTTATATTATTGTTATTGTAACATTGCAGTCATTATGTTTTGGATTACATATTAATATAATAAAGCTGCTAGGTATTTATTTTTTTTACTTAAAAAACGTACCATTTACTACAACATAATTTAGCTTCAAATGTGTATACCATTTCTAATCGAGCGCTCACCTGCGTTGCGAAGTCCAGGAGTTCTCCTGCGGGCCAGGGAGGTGGAGTCTGAACCAATCCAGTCAAATTCAGAGTCAAAATCCAGCAGGTCGCAGTAGGATCGTGGTTTCACGTGTCGCCGTGGCTGTTTCCGCACAGACGGGCTGTCACCTACAGACGTGGGAAACGTTCGCCCGATTCCATCAGTGCCCTCCCCCTCTTCATTGCTGGAGTGACCCGCGCTGAGCGATGAACGCCGTTTCTTCACATGTCCTGCAAACAGTGACGCACAATCACAAACGTGCTTTTGCAAATTTGCTAAATTGTTCTTGTTTGCTTTCGCCCTTCAACACTTTCCCACCTTTTTGGAGTCTCAGAGCTTTCCTTTCCTCAACCTCATCACATCGCTTATAACTATAAAACAAAGTAAGAGTTATTAAATAATATAAAGTACTTATAAAATACAAGGAATGGGAAAAAAAAAATTAAAAATGACAAAACCTATTAACACTTAAAGCACAAAATGGTTTATTTTCATTATTGTAACATTCACCAGTTATATTGACTTGCATTCAGGTTGAATGATTAATATTTTGGGGGAAAAATCAACAGGTACGTACACACAACACTGCCGTTTTGTGTTGGGGCCACCAAACTTGGGTTTGTCCAGACAGTTGATGCACTTTCCACAGTCTTCCTCATGGAGACATCCCTTACACTCGCCACACCTCCGCCCGCGGTTCCCAAACAGATGAGCTCGACCTCTGTGAAACTTTAGTGTTCTGTGCTCTTGTAACACGGGGCTCTCCGGATCAGAGTGAGAGCCCACACCTGCCGTGTGACAGAAAACATCATGAATGATGATGCATGAATGAACAAAGCTAGAGGAGTGATCAATCTGAAACACTCTACATAGACAATAACTCACACAAATACTGAATCTCTTTATGTTTAAGTCCACAGGAACCCTGCAGACACCCGCAGATTCTGAATTAAATTGATTTATAACTTTTAATCTATCGATCCTTTGTGACTTTACTGATATTTGTCTTAATATTTTTCATAACCTCTATTTTGGAAGATGCATGTAAATACGCGACCAAAAGATTTCCGTTATGAAAAGCATCAGTCGTTTCCTGTAGCTCTGGTTACAGAGCAGGAAATACTAGTAAAAATAATCTCAAAACAATGCAAACCAGATATTACCATCAATCATTAAGCTGCACTTTCACTTTCTCTGTGTCTCTGTGCACTTTCAAGTGTGTCTTTTTTATTGGTTCCTCTCGTCTCTGTTAGCATGTTTGTGCAGTTTGTGACTGTACCTTTCTCTGCAGGTGAAGGAGGTATGTCTGATCTCTCATGCATGGGTAGTGCACTCAGTCGCGGGATGTCATCAGGGACCACGGCACGAGGCTGCCCCAAAACCACAGCGGCAGCCCTGCAGACGTGTTTGATGCGGGGCCCTCCTCTTACAGGCTCCTCGGGGAAAGAATCACGTGTTAAACGACAGCACTGAACATTATATATTGGGAATCAAACAAAAATCCGTGTATATAATTTAATTGGTATGTTTTGTTCCTCAAGCATGTGACCTCACCTGCTCGGGAGAGATGTCAGTCTTGTCAGGACAGGAATTTTCATGACGCTCCTTCGGTTTTCGTCTCTGCCTCTTTGTTGCTGTCATTCTACTTTCTGGCAAGAGCTACACAAACAAAATGTGACAACTGATTCAAAATTACTGTATTAATAAAACTTCAATTACAATCTGATTTAAAACCAGAAGAAGGTAAAGCTTGGTAAAGGTTAAACTTGGTAAAGGGACCGGGTTTTACTAAATTTAGCCTTGGGCATCGGACATACAGTACCAAAACAAATCATGCTTTATAAATACAAAAACAAAATACAAAAGCTGATGAACATGCATGTGTTAGAACCGAAAGGTGCATAACTAGTAATACATTTATAGTTAAAGAGAGTTACCCCGGATGATTTCAGCTGTTTCTGCTGGTCTATTTTGATGAGCTGGACCTTGGCTTTCCTCAGGAGGTTGAACATGCGCTTGTTAGCTCCCGTAAGGCGAGGACGATGAGAGATGACCTTCTCCTCAACCTCAACAGCATGTTCCTCAGCATGATCCGCGGATATCGGACCTTTGAATTCTGTGAGATGCATCTTCTCAAAGTCTGAGATATAAAAGCAAATAAGAATGAGGGCATTAGACAAAAACGCCGTCAACATTTGTGCCTGAGTTTACAAGTTTCGTTTGAAGTCAACCAGAAACAGGATTTGCAACCCATTGTAGTGTGATAAATCATGCATGAGAAGTCCAGGAAAGTAGATAAATAGGGTCAAAGATAACCCTTCATTTATAAACAACCGTTTAGAAAATATGATTTTAACTTACCTTTGCATTTTTTGGGAAGTGAGATGTCTGTATGAATGGAGAATTCATCTGGCAGTTCATCTTCTTGGATATCTTTTGCCTGATGTTGCGCAAGCAGCTTGGAACTAAGAGCTCGGACACAGATGGAGACTTTGCGGACAACCCCAGGGGTGTTGAGATCCTCAATCTTCAGTTTAGCTTTTTCCCTCTTCATGTCTCTGAGAGACTGGATCAGACTGGCCCCTTTCTTCAACTCTGTCTTTTGTGTCTTGGCAGGAGATGAAACAATCTTTTTTGTTTCCTCTCTTGGGGTCTTTTTACACCTTGCAAGACCCTGTTTGAGTTTCAGCTTTCTGTATAACTTCAGTTTTGAGGCTTGTGCTTTGAACTTTGGGGATCTTTTCTTCTTTAGGAGAGGACCAAGAAACGCGTCCACTGTAAAATCTTTGGTAGATAACAAGGTCTCCAACTCTTTGTCCAGGTCTTCATCAAAGTTATACACATCCTCACCAGCACGCTCCATCTCTTGCCATTTAAAACCAGGATCTCTGAGCAGCGAGCGTCTCTTTCCAGATGGTGTTTCTGGACTGAAATTCTCTGTGTCGTCAGTTGATTTAGGTTTCGATTCCCAAGTGGAAGACAAATCGAGATCAGTCGGAGTTTCACTCAGATCATCATCATCATCTTGAGATTGAAGGGATTCAGTTTCGCCTTGTTCACTAGAATCTCGTTTCTTTGATCTTGCTTGTAGACTTAGCTTCTTCTGGGAGTTCCTGCGAGGCAGGTCTGACATACCAACATCATCCATGAACCTTTTTGGTGTTTTGATCACCCGAGAAGATCGGGCACTCACAACCGGCATTATGAAATGCCTTATGTTTTTCATGAACTTCGTTTTACTGGGCTGAACGTCTTGGTCCTGCTCTGGTTTCTCATTCACAGAATCTTGTTCTGCCTGTTCAGAGATCTGATCTTCACTGGTGGTCTCCAACTGCTTTGATAAGAGCTTGACTCTTTTTCTTTTACCCCCTACAGACTGAAGACTTGAAATTTGTTTCCTCTTGTACTTGGTTGAAAATATGCCAACTAGTTTAGGTTCTTCTCCTTTAGAACCAGCAGCTGTAGGACAATCTTCACTAATCTCAACCAGCTCCTTCTGTCTCAGTCTGGGATTTTTTAATCTCCGTCCAATCAAAGCCTTACGTCTACGTCTGATCTGTTTAATTCGCCTACATACAGAATGAGGAACCTGAGGCTGATCTCTCTCTGAGGACTCTACAAGTAGAACCTCTTTAGGCTCAGCCGACAGTGTTTCCTCCACTTTGATCTCCTGCTGGGCCTCCGTCACAAGTGAAGCATTGGTTAAAGTTGATTCAAGAGTTTGTTCCATCAGCTGAGGCTCACAGGTTTCAGGTAATGCTTCTGTACTTGATGAAATGGATCTTTTCCTTCTTTTCTGTAAAACTTCACCTAACGGCATGTTTGATTTTGGTTCTAAAGATTCTGGCACTGCTGTTGGTGATACTGGCGTGTCGTCCACCTGAGTCTCGGTTTTAGGTGCATTTTCAGAGATGGGGTTTTCTTGAGATGGCTCTGTTTTAGACTTTCGCCGGTAAATGGTCCAGTGTTTGTGTTTCCCACGCCTCTTTCGGGCAGTGTTTTGAGGCAGCCTTACCCTCCTGTGGGCTGGAGTAGTCTTAATTTCCAACACATTCTCCATCCTTTCTTTCTTCTGATGGTCTTCCGCTGTTGCAGAGGTTTCGTTCTCCTCAGGAGACGCGGTGACTTGCTGAATTAGAAACGACTGCTTCAAACTCTTGCCTGGCGATGAGACAACTCTTATTTGAAGAGGAGTAACAATATCTTTACCTGTCAGGTCTTCAGGATCTGTCTGAGTGGCCTCTTCTGGATGTGCTTCTGTAGCCATTTCAGACCTTTTAACGTCCTTCTCATTTACTACTTCTAAGGTCTCTTCAACCCCCTCATAGGTCATTGGGCTCTCTGATCTTTCAGCGTTTACAGTGTTTTCCAAGTTTTGCTTCTCCTGTGAAGGGTCCGTCTCCAACGTGTTGGAAGGTGTGGATGTGGATTTTACTTCTGTAGAAATATCTCTCTCAGCAAACGCAGAGGGAGAATCTGCCTCTTTTATGGGGCTTTCCTGTGGTTTACTTGGAGTCTCTTGGCTGTCTGTATCTTTGCTTTTGCTTTTAACCAGTGTAAGAGTCCAAACAAACCTGCAGCGTTTCTTCCGAGATCTAGCTTTAGGGTTTCGTATCCTGGTCAACTTTATACCAGGAATTCCCACAAATTCAGTGTCGAATAAGAACTTTTCATGTGAATCATCTGCAAGAGCCGTTGTTGATTGAGATTCTTGATTCCTTTCAGATTCTTTGCTGTTCTTCTTCTTCTTTTTTTTCTTCTTTTTCTTTTTTGAAGGTGACCTGGACTCCTCAATAGTTGAGACTTCCAACAACGACTCTGCCAAACTAGGGTTTTCAGACTCCTGTGCAAAATTTGAGGACCTTCTGCAGTGCCTCCTAATCACAAGCTTATTTGCCTCGGCGCCCTCCTTCCCTGGCTTCTTCTCAGTTTTTGGATCTGTGGTTTCACTGGGCAGTGAATTTTGGGACTTCCGCATTGATTTCCTCAACTTCAGTTTTTGGTCATTGGGTCCTTTATCAGGATCTGTTTGTGGAGCGACTTCTGATTGTTTGTCTGCAGATCTTCCTCGCCTTCTGGTACAAATCTCTTCTTTCACCTCACCGGCACTGCATTCACTGGCTGGTACGTCAGTCTTTAATTTCACATGAGCACTTGAGATTTGGTCACACTGATTTTCTGCACCTTCAGACTTGAACTTGATCTCCTTCTGTTTTTTAACAGATCTCCGTTGAGCTGTCTTTTTAGTCACCAACTTGATGGTGATCTTCGGAGATGACTGAGTCTCCTGTTTTGCTGACCCTCTTTTCCTCCTGGTTTTGGAGGACTTCGCTGGTCCTCCTCCTCCAGCTCCAGCACCACCATCATCTACTAAAGGATCATTCAGAGTCTCTTGACTGTGCAGTTGCTGAGCAGAACCTGAATCATTTTGAGGCTCTTCTGTGTATTTCAATGAAGCGGTCATCGCAGGAGCTTGCCTTCGACGACGTATCCTCTTCGATGCTTTTGCTGCAGCGCAATTACCTGCAGATGATGCAAAACAAGAAATAAGTGAAATAAGATTTAAGTTCATTTCACAGTGCTTCACATAAGCAGTGATAACACTTACTGAAGTGAATTTTTGAATGAACTACAATAACCCTTTTTGTTTTGTAGTTTATGATTAGTGTGTATATTTAATTACATTATAATTACATTTCATGTGAGTGCTCAAATCACATGAAATGCATCTAACAGAAACAATAATGACACTGGACCTTCGGGGAATCTCTTCATAATTTACACTGTGTGAAGTCACACTTACGTTTATTCCGTCTTGAGAAAACTTTAGGACTGACATCTTCAACTTCAAAACCTTTAAATTCAGCTCCCTGAAAATTAAAAAGAGAAGCGACATGTTATTAAACATATTTAAATATGTTGTAGTTGAATATTTTTACTGTTACTCCAGTTCCCCTACAGTCCAAAGACATGCTGTAAATTGGACATAACAAAATTGCTCTTAGCTGTGTGAATGTGTGTGTGTGTGTAAGTGTGTGTTTGTGAGTGAGAATGAGTGTGAATGTGTGTGTGTGTGTGTGTGTGTGTGTGTGTGTGTGTGYGTGTGTGTGTGAGTGAGTGAGTGAGTGAGTGTGTGAGTGAGTGARTGAGTGTGAATGTGGGTGTGAGTTTGAGTGTTTGCCCTGCAATAGAATGGCCATCTAGTCAGGGTGCATCTCGCCTGTGTCCCGAGACGCCGCAGCCCTAAAGAGGTCAAGCAGGTTTGGAACATGGATGGATATTTCAATTGCACATTTCATTCATTCATTCACACTCTGAATTAATTTATATACACACATATACATATATCATCTCAAATCTCACATATATCATATTCCATCTCACATATATCATCTCACAGTTTATGGCATCATTGTAATTTCTATATTCTAATCTTTATAACTTTTCCTATTTAAAAAACTATTTAAAGAAATGTAACAAAATGATCAGAATTATGAGACAAATAAGAGATAAAACAGGCTTTCTGTGCTTTCAAATTTTCTAACGTGCTTCACTTCATAATGAAGACACAATGAGGCGTTGTGCTTTCAGTCTGACAGGACATCATTGGACACATAAGTCCGGTCTCGCTGAAAACTCTCCTTGACACCATACAGAAAACTGAACAACATAATAATGTTTCGATAATGACAAAGATCTGAGAAGAAATTTAGGGTATACAAGCATTAAAATACTGAATATAACATCACACTGACTGTACAAAACAGCCAGACTGGAACAAACTCCACTATTAGCCACCCTGGTGATCGTAAAGATAATTTAATTATTTAGCAGTAGAAAAAGAAACACATTGAGGTGAGATACAAATCACAACTAAAACAATCAATTTTACACCTTTTTGTATTATAAAAAAGTTTGTTCCATGTCAAGTTCACATATGTAAACACTGTGTACTAGCCGTCATCAGCTACTATATGAAAATAAACAGTACAAATAAAAGCAGCAATCTTTACAAACTTGTAAAATCTACTAACATAACTTGACAGAAGTTTACAGAGTTTGTTAAGTGACACTGTACACCCCACAGAAGTCAATACACACAGCTACTGAATCCATTTTATTTCATGAGACACGAGAAATGTCAGAGCTTGTCCTCAAGCTTTCAAAGTCCACAAAGCTTCGACCTTGATCTTCTAAGTACCCGTTTTTTTCCATTTCAGTTGCACACTTCAGCCTTGAGAAAGCGACACAAAGAAACCATAGCACACTGCCACAGCAGTGAGACACATGACGTCTGAGAACAAGACCACCACAAATACAACAACACAACGTCCCCACACCTTCTGACCTGTGAACTTGCACGTCTTCTTCAGACATGTTTTTAAGAAGATTCGTGTTTTAAAAGCAGTTCATAAAGAGTGCCCTAACAAACAGCACTTTCTAGATGATTAAATATGTTTGAGCATCACTAGAAAACACTTTTGTTATAAGTACCAGAACTTTTTTTTACATTTTGTCTAATTGTATGTCCTTTGCCAGCCCAAAAACCACGACTCACAGAAATCTGTTTTTGTAATAGTGATTAAGTTCACAAAACACTGACCAGTCAACATCTAATTCACTGGCACATATACTGTAAAATAAAAACACAACATGTACCCTCAGAACAACATACAGACACAGTGTATCTTCAGTCTGACCCCTGCTGGTGTCCTAAACAAGCACCAGCATATTCACTGCAGGTGATCCAACCCTACGGAAGCAACCTGTCACCAGAACCCAATCCAAAGAACTACATGCATGCTTAGAAATGAGCTAAATATTCATATTCAAAACAAAACCCCGCACTAATAACCCAGATCGTGACGTTTACGTAGCACCAACAGCGTAAGATATGTAAAAGCTAATTGCACACTGCATGACCCTGTTTCTGCTGTGGACTACAATGCTACAGTAATGACCCCCCTCCCCCTCCGTGTTATAATTTAACACTACAGTGCATTCGCGGAAACATTGTGTTAAAAACAAGTATGCAAGGATGAAACACAGCCACATCAGTGCACAGTACTTCCCTTTAACGACCCCCTCAGTTACCCCTCTAACGGACCGGTGTGCTGTTGCATGCAAGTCCATTTTGTTAAGGCTCGACTTTACGATTGCAACAACCCTTAACTTCCATTCTAATTCCTTACCCATGAAACATGGCCATGCTAAACAAGAGCACGATCGTGCATTAGAGAAACACAGTGAAAACCGAGCGCCCGACGCATGCACTCACCTCTTCGCTTCCACTGGAGCTGTATCCAGCCTCTCCGAGGCTCTTGTAGCTCGCCTCCAACCCGAGCAGGCGCAAATGAGAGTGGTCCTCATTCAGCGCAAACACCAGGCAGGTGGGCCTCGGGCCTCCGTTGGAGGAGATCTCGTCCGGATCTGTCCCCGAGCGGCCCAGCTGCCATCGCTTCTCCGAGCGCAAACGGCTCCGCGACGCCCAAGGGCGACCGGGGAAGCGACCCCGCGACGCGCCCACGCTGCATGCACCCACACCGGCAGCTGCGGTTGCTGATCCGCATCCCGCTGCCGCCATCATAGGTTCAACAACAACACCAGACAGCTAGAAACTCAGTGTGAGAGAAGAGGGAAAGCGCCAGATGGGAGGGGGGAGGGTGTTTGGTGCACTATGGGAGATGTAGGCCAGGAATGACACTTACTAGTAGTTTTAATGGCAGGCACGCATGCGTTTAAATGGACAGAGAAATATTGAAGCTATTACATTGTAATAAAATAGGTATAATAATAAAATCCCACTGTTTTTATATATATTATATATATAATCTGATCCCAACGGCCTGAAGCCCAGTTACAAATTCGAATGATAAACTTGGAAGCCCATTCGTTCATTTTAAAACTCTTTTGAGTTTTTTAATACTTTATGTATTCATATATGTATTTAAAATATCATTCCAGATATCGGAATGATGCTCATGGAAGCAGGTCATATTTCACAGCAAATGTATGAGGCCTATTTTTATGACCAACAAGGATTGCATTGTGACAGTATTGGTTTAAACGTTTCATATAAAAAGATCCCTAACAACTACATTACCCATCATGCAAAGCCACGGAGTGACGTCATATCGTGGTTTTCATCAGGAAGCGGAACCGTAAAAGTTGTTGTTTTAACCTCGCCTTTGTTGTGTTAAATCTGCTTTTTTTGGCTCTCAGATCGGCTGTTAAGGTAG
Organism: Botia almorhae; assembly: GCA_036877575.1. NCBI lineage: Eukaryota > Metazoa > Chordata > Actinopteri > Cypriniformes > Botiidae > Botia > Botia almorhae. The sequence goes on from JAZGTJ010012414.1 coordinate 12,500, forward strand.
CCACCTCTATCTATTAATACAAATGATTAGTTTAGGAAGTGTGAGAACGTGTGTGTGACGCATGTGATCAATTACTGCTTGCTCGCACTACTGTAGTGATGGTTTAAATGCGGTACATGTTGGGTGAATATAGATTTAATTGCTTTGACCTGTTTCCAGACAGTGTCATTGTTTAATGAACGAATGATTCATTGATATGAGTTAATGACAGAACTGTTACAGGGCCTATAATCCATGTTATATTTTACAACCAGCCCAATTTCTGTTCATGTAAATCACTATATATTTGACAGTACTGTTCTGGGTAGCCAGATGGCAGCAAAGGCTGAAGGTATCGATTAGGTTAATATGGTATAAGAATCTGTATTGATAAATAAACGTCTCTTTCACAGGAAAACTACCACAGCAACAGAGTGAATCCACGATGAATCTTGAACGTATTTCCAATGAGGAGAAGCTGAGTCTCTGCAGGAGATACTTTCTAGGTCTGTTAACCCTCGCGTCTCTGACGCCATTGCTGCTTGAATCATACAACTGCAGGTTACGTCACATACTTTTCTTTATGCAGGTAAAATGAGGTTAAACTGGCATTTCCCGGGAAATCCGACCCAACAGCTCAAATGATAAATTAACTGTTCTGAGCTGTTTTAGTGTTTCTTTGGTTTCTTCATGGAATCCCAGACTAACTCTTTAATGTTGATATTTGATCTCTGTCAGATTATTACAGTGAATGGCTGAGAATGTTTGCATTGCATATTTCTTATCTGCATTGATATTTCCTAATGCCAAACTAAAAGCAAAAGCTCTACATAAACATCTAAACATTTTTCGGGTTAAGTATTGAATGTGTCTAAGTATTTCACACATTATTAAAATGTTTTCATACGTGTCTTGTTAACAGCGCTGTGTCAATATTTTCCTCAGGCGGTTTTGCATTCCTTCCTTTTCTCTGGCTGGTTAATGTGGTGTGGTTTGTCAAAGAGGCCTTTTTCAAACCTGCTTACACAGAACAATCACAGATCAAATCCTGTGAGTATGTGAGAACACACATCACATGTCACACATTCATTTGAATGTCACATCTGTAAAGCTGTCAAGTGACACTTCGTCTTGCCACTTAAATAAAATAAAGATTTCACATCTTTAGTCACAACAAAATGGCATCACTATATAGCATGGCCTTAAGTGTGTCTTATTGCTTTTATAAACTGGTTGCAACAAAATGAAAACATTAGGGACAAATTGTTGTATGAAAACTTTATTAGGACATGTATCATTTGTATGAGGTTAGTGGTTAGCCTGCATAAGTTCTGTGCAGTGCAGCGATTGCTAAATACCATCACATCTCTTCCTGTATTGTGTTACTGTACTGTGATGTGACTGATGGTTATGTGTTGTGGTATATGAATGTAATGTATACTGTCTGTGCTGCACTCCGCAGATGTTAAAAAGTCAGCGCTGGGGCTTTTACTGTGGGTGGCAGTTCTGACCACATGGATCACCATATTCCAACATTTCAGAGCGCGGTGGGGGGACATCGGAGATTATCTCTCCTTCACCATTCCACTCGGAACAGCCTGAGGAAACAGCATTGCTCTACAATACCTCTTTATATTTTTTCAGTTTTGCTCCTCCCTCTGACAAGATGCCTCTTGGCTAATTTTACCACTGTCGTCGCATGGAGATGAACTGCATCTGTCTGGGAGTCGTGGTATTTTGTGAACTGATGAAATCATTTGTTGGTTGGGCGAGATAATATGGACACAAATGCACCATGCAAAAGCCCAACAGTTCATTTCCTGCACTACTGCTCTGATTTTAGCTGATATGTTTATAACATTGTGACAGAGATAAAACATTAACTTTATATTAATGAAGATAATGTATAATTAAACTTGCAGACCGAGCAGGTCTATGCAAATTAAAGTCTTTGAACTGTATTTCGGCAGTTGACGTGACATGCAGTTTTGTTTATGTCTTGTATTTTCATCATTTTACTGGATAGCAAAGGATGCAGATTCTGTGCGCAAACATAAAATCATCAATTACAAATTTGTTTACGCAAGTAAATTGTGATTGTCTCATCGAAATATTTTAACATTAAATCTTGATATTAAAAAGTCCATTTGTTCAGAGACTTCCAGCAAAATCCATGTGAGGGTCGAGGTTATTTGTTCTCTTGCTTATTAATTCGCTTGCCTGGAATGCCAGACTCTGTAACATGAACACGTGTGTGCAGCCCTTTACAGACGCCTATTGGGAAACTCGATTCCACTTTCAAACAAATGCTAAACCTCTCTGGATCTTCCTGTGTGCTGTTTTTAGTCACCTAGAGCCAATAGCGTGACCAGAAAGTTCTGTTAGCAGCGTATGACTGCAGTAGGAGGACACGTTATCTCCAGATTCAGTAACTAGTGTGCTTGCCACAGCATTGCTCATTCCTTTGTTGCACATTCAAAGGGCAGAACATTCAGAAAGGCTGTATTCCCGAGTCACAAGCCACAGGAGACCGTTGATGAACCTCAGGGTGGTAGATGCCCTCAGGAAAGAGCTTTGGGTTGCTGTTTTGGTTTTGTTTTGTTGTCATTATAAAGTGAGTGTCATTCTTCTGTCATAACTCATTAGTTATTTCAAAATTCTGAATAAAAACTGCAGAAGAGTTTCCGTCTTCTTGCTTGAATTTATTTCTATGTTGTGTCAAGCACAGTATGTCATTTTGATACATTAGTTCAAGATTTTTAATTAGATATGTTTACAGTTTATCATCTGCAACAGATATGCTGTGGTGTAGAGCTTTCACTTGATATAGATCAGTAGAAATGTGGCATCATTCAGTTCATAGGAATGCCAGCCAACCACAGTTCTCATTAACACTAGGACAGGAAATGTGTGTGACAGGCCGTGGGTGTGACTACCCAATACTACAGAATACTTACAATTCAAGGTTAAAGCTCAAACTCACGATTATATTATTGCTTGAAAAAGCTGCCATTATTTGAACTGGTGTACATCTAGAACCTGTGCTAATACTATATGAGGAACATGTGGTGAACTGTCAAGAACCAGTACACAGATAAACCAAAGGTGGACCGGCCAAAACACGTCTCATTGCCCTCTGGAAAGTTTCTACAAGCTTGACAAGGTGGAAAAACCTATTTCATCCCTCTCATCATGGTAATAAAAATGGGTATTACAGGAAACTAGTTGATAATAGTTACCAACTACAAACAAAATAATTCTTAAAAAACTACATCTGAAAGATTCTTTGATTTTACAGTGATTACTGTACAGTGGTTACAGGACAATATGTTTAATGCTTTTTTAATGTACCATGTCACTGCAGTAGCTATGACGTGACTGACGTCATGGTAACCATAGTGACGTGTTTT